>JAUZNJ010040350.1:0-10400 GCA_034780135.1 Jordanella pulchra | reverse complement strand
CAGCTCTTCACAAGAGCAACAGAAAATCCAAGACCCAGCTCGCATGAGCTGGCAGGCAGGTAACGGATCACAACAAGATCTTGGTGAAAAATAAATTGCAACACTGGGTGGAAATAAATCTGGAAACGCTGAAGTTTATCGAGTTTATCCTGAGATTTAAAGCCATAACTGATAAACTAGCTGAAAACCTTTTGTGAGCTGTTTTCATTTGTTTACAATGGCAGGGGCTGCCTTCTGGATTTACCAGCATGTTTCACAGTTTATATTTAGTCACACTTAAATTCACAGCAACTGAGATGAAAATAAAAGCTCTTTTTCAGAAGTAATTTGCTCACTCTTAGTTGACTAAAATTTCCTGTTATTTCATCCATTGTAACTTCCTTTAATGAAAACAAGCTTGTTTAAAACAAGTATGCACCATTGAAAGACAAACTTTCTTCGTTTTTTTTACTCAAAGCTTATTGATTAAATGTTATTTTCCATCTTCTGTGACATTTGGAGGTTGAGTGAAAATATTGAACACTATACTGTAATTTTAACCTATTATATTAACTGTACCTGTTGATTTTTTTCAAGTTTTATAACACAAAAATGTATTTTAAATAGTGTTCACTCCACCAAATCTTTTGACTAATTATGTAAATTATTATCTTATTGTTTAAAACGCCAGAAATCTATTATCACTTATAGTTTTAGTTCAATTTTACATTGTTTTGTAAAATATTAAATGAGTTATGATCATAGGTAGGAAGTAGATCAGTTGCTCAGTACTTGAGTCGCCTTTTTACTAAATACTTTTTAACTCTTGAATCATTTTTTTAAAGGCTTCATTTTTACTTTTGAGTAAAAATTTGACAAAGTAGTGCTACTTTTAGTTAAGTACCATTTCTGGGGACTCTACCTACTTCTGCTTTTTTCATAAAAAAAGAAAAAGGATAAAAAAAAAAAAAATCTGAATTATTTTTAAGCCAGCCCTAATTTTATATTTATTTCAGTTAGCGAAAACAGTCGCTTTAGTCAATCAATAGAAGGAATGCAGATGCAGCCTCAGACAGTGTAATAAGTAATTTATTGCATTTTATAATGCCATTGTCAATAATTAGTACAGATTACATGCAACTAGACCTACTGTACAGTTTTTTTTATTGTCTGCATGGACAGACACAAGAAGATTCAGGTTACAAATACACAGATATATGTGTGTGTTTTTATACAGCATGAAGGAAAAGGGCAGTGACTGGCATTACATGGCTACCCCGGGGGGAGGAGGGTCAGAGGGCCGGGCTCGTCATCTGTCTGTCTAAAGCAACCACCCAGGTCCCTGCTCCCACCTCTTCCTTGGGTCACACTTTTCAAACAACAAGAAACGTAACAAGAAAAAAAACAAAACAAAGGAATAGAGAGGTAAACAGGTCAACTCAACTAAGAATCAAGAAAGAGAGTCACTGCTGTAAATGTACACACATTCCTAAGGTTTAACCAGAGGATCGTTAAAGTGGTAGTTCCATCAAAATCTGGTCATAATACCATCAGACAAAAAGCGTCCCTTTCCCCTCCCATGACGCCTCAGAACTGTCCAATCACTCATCAGGACGCAGGCCAGAAGGGACGTGGACCGGATGAGGGGAAGCTGCTATCACTGAGGGCGGCAAAAGATGTAGATGAAGAGATTTGGAAGTAGCTCTGTAGTTTGTTTTTTGTGTGTTTTTTTTTTTTTTTTTTGGTTGGTTAAAGTTGTGACGTTGGTTTTGGTTACAGTTCAGGAGTTTGGACTAAAGCAATGTTGGCTCACAATGCCTTTGGTAGTCAGAGCTGCATCTCAAAGAGCCACTCCACGTTTTGGTTTTTGAGGAAAAGGAGGAGCATCATAACAACAACAACAAATAATACTAAAAGAAAAAAAAAAAAGCAACATTGTCAGTCGTTATTCTGCCTTTTGCTCAACTTGGAGAAACAGTTTGCAGCGAGTCCCCCACCTGTTTGGTTTCTGACTCGGGCCCTTGGCACCTGCAGGAGATTGGCAGCTCTGTGGGTCGGAGTTCGGCACAGGAATGACGGGGGTCAGGGGTTACAGGGAGGAGTCACATATCGGCACCTGAAGGTACCGACAGCAATACTTTTCTATAGCTCCGCATCTTTTTTATTTAAAGCAAGGGAGGGGCTACATAATCTTATTTTTTTCCTCTTTCTCTCTCCTGTTTTAGAGGTTTTGGTCCTGTCTTTGAGAGAAAAAAAAAGTCCATCTGAGGTATCAATAAACACTGAAGAAAAATTTTCATTTGTTTTCCTTTTTTTTTCTTTAAAAATGCATAAATGCCATACAGAGACAAAAAGGTATCAAAATAGATCTAGCTAAGATAAATATACAAACAGGCGTTCCTAAACCACTGACCTAAATTCAATTCTCTTCCTTTTTTTTCTCTTTTTGATAATACACTTAAAAAAAAATGCGTCCCAGACGTTTTTTATGAAGAAATGAAAAAAAAAAAAAAAAGAAAACAATAACAAAGAAGAAAAAAAAGTTAAACCAAGATACCTGCAGCACATAATGTGATAAATACATATATTCAGCATTAGCGGTACAGTATAGGAATCCAGGTTGAAAGCTTTACCACAAGAAAAAAAAAGGTAAAAAAAAAACAAGAAGCATTAAAAGATGAGCCAAGCATTAATATACAGAACGCATTGTGTTATGCCAAGCTAAAGAAAGCAATGTAACCTGTGAACAATCTACATTTTATTTATAAAACAGCTTTGTTTACAGGTGTACCTTAAAGCACAAGTTAGGAATCATCTATGTTCTGGATCTGACTAGTAGTGGTGAGTTTTAGAGATTCGATGAACTGTTTCTGTAGACGGGATCTTCGTACCGCTTTCTGGTGATCACCTGTGTTTAATGACGCCCATCCCACCCTTTCTTATTTAACAAATGATGACATTAACAGCTGAACTGAGAGGAATCTTCTATTCAAAACTCTTGGCTGATCCTGTGAAATAAAAAAGACTTTTTTTTGCGAGCAGTTCAGATGCAGCTAACAGAGAGGTAGTCATTTTTTTTTTTTTTTTTATAAAAACGTGAAACAGCTTTATTTTTGGATTCAATTCAAATAAAAATGAAGTCACCTTAAAAAATTATTTTCGTCACAATGTTTGTTAGCTTACGGTATTTCTGCCATCATGATGCCATCTTTGTGATGATGGAAAAGAAACGAGTAAAGAAAGTTGGAATCAGTATCATCGCAATATTTAGCAGTAATATCACAGCTGGATGTCTAATAAAATCAGGCCACCCTTGTTGTAAAGTCGCTGTAAGCACAGTTTTGGCATTCTTGGTGTTATTATGAAGGAAGAGTAGAGAGAAAAAGCTCAGATTCCCACTGACATTATGTTAAACAATTTTGTTAAGGAGGTAGTCTTATTTTTTTTGGTTATTTTTTTTATCTCTTTTCAGCATTTCTACCTGCCAGTTTTGCACTTTGTCTCTTTATTAACAGGAACCTGTCCTGTTTGAACGTAAAGTCCTTGGAAAAAATTATTAACACAAACTTGTAGTTTGGCCTTAACTAAAAAAGCTGAAAAGAAAACCAATCCTAAAGCATGAATGTGTCCCTGGGTTGTTTTTTTCCCCCCATGTTTCCTATTTATTTGGAGTAATTTCTCAGTATCATTTTTTGAAGTCTGCTGCAGTTCATCTCCTCTTTAGAACAACATGTACAGATACAGGGAAAGTAGTCAGTGAAATATTCATTATTTTCCTCTTTTTTGATTGGATACCTTCGAATAATTAAAAAAAAAAAAGTTTTTGCGATGTATTTGTCAAAGATTTGGGATAAAAAAGAATCCTTACAGTACAGGAGAGGAAAGAGTTCAGCTGCTTCTATTTCTATTGTACTTTTGTCTCCATTTTTGGCCTCAAACTCGACTTCTATTCGTTCAGAACCGTCCCTAAAATCCCAGCTTGCTTTGCACACTTTGGTTTTTGGAATGATCCGTTACGAGTTTCAGAACAACGCTCACGTCTTTATCATTATAGGAAAGAAAAAAAAAATCCTTATTGTTTCTTTTGTTTCTTTTGGCCCGTTTTCTCTTTTTTTTTTGTCTTTTAAAGAGAAAAAAAAAACAACAAAAAAACAAAGGGGTAAAATAAAGCACAGGGTTTTTGGTTTTCTACGTATTTCTTTGGTTACCTGTAACAAAAAAAATAAAATAAATCAAACAAAATAAAAACGGGAGCGTGGCAAAAGGATATTAAAGTAAAAATGCTTCAAATTTGGTTTGAAACTGTAGAGAAAAGTTACGCTTCATCGCCCGCAGGAAACACAGAAAGGAAAAATCAAGTCTAGCGTGCTATTTCCTGGAAAACACAAACTCACACAGTGAATCGCAGAGAGCTTCTACACAGTAACAAATACAACCATAGAGCTTTGAAGTGAGGCTGAGCAGAGTCGCCACATCTAGTGTCCCACCTAAGGATCATCTCCCCTTACTTCTTTGAATTCAATTTGGACACAGTTCTGGGAAGAACCTTTGTGGGATGAGGTATTCTCTGACTGCAGATATATATATTTATATAGATATTTTAGTTTTTTTTTAAAGCATTACAGATACATCTTAAGTAAATACACAACTTAAAACAAATAGAGTTGAAATAAAAATAAGTTTGGTGGTTAATGGGAACTTTTAAGTGCTATTTCCAATTTTCTTTTCCTGCTGTACTTGGGACAGAAAAGCTGTTGAGGGGCAGGACATTTACGGACAATACTGCGCTTCTTTAAAATATAGAAAACAAAAACGAGAGAATCTCTACTCATTATTTTGCCAATGGTTATTTGGAATGGTGCGAACAACAAGAGCAAATGAAACAACCTCTACAACAGAAAAAAAGAGACAAACATCCTAACCCACCATGGGAATATTGATCATCAAAGGTAATAAAAAAAATAAAATGATAAAAGCTACCACACGTTTTTTTTTTTTCTCTTATTTCTCAGAATCACAGACAGTTTCTTTTTTTGTCGTCACAAAGTTCCTGTAGACACTTCCTCCCTCGTCTGTCGCTGCCTCCCGTCATTTCTTCTTCCCCTCCAACGTGTCCGACGCTCGTCTGCGACGGACAGCAGAAGAAGAAGAAGAGCTCCTACTCCTGCAGTCTTTGTGGGGGGGTGGGCTGTAGTTATGGTGGGAAAAATGTCTTGTTTTTTTTTCTAAGGAGAAGTAAGTAGTTAAAAAAGAAAAAAACACAAAACGTCCCGATGATGACGGAGGCCTAGATAGGGAGCAGGGCGACGCCGACGTTCTTCCTCCTCCCTCATTTTTTTGTTTTTTATTTTGTCTTAAATCAAAGTGTTTGATAACAAAAGTCTGTGTTAAAGAGGGAAGAGAAGAAGAGGTGTTCTGTCCCCCGCTGACCTCCCTAGATCTATATACACATGATCCTATGTGTTTGTGCACGTCTTCTTCTCTCAGACACGTCAGAGTTCCTCCTCAGCTGAGAGGAAAGGCGCCTCTGGCAGGTGGGACGAGGAGCCAACGTCCGAGCATCATGGGAGCTTTTTTAAATTTTTTTTTTTTAGTTTCGCCCCCGAGACATGTTTGTTTTCCACCCAGGTGTGGTTTGACAGGTAAACAAGTAGGTGTGTGTGTGTGCGTGCACAGGTGTTGGGAGAAAGTGTGTATGAACAAAGTGGTGTTACACCTCTGAGCCGGGGGGGTAAAGCAGTGCTCCACAGTCATGGTTTTTGCGGCTGAACGTAACAAAAGTCATCTAAACCCTGTTTTAGAGTTTCTCAATGTCATTCTCTGTTGTTCGAACTTTCTTTAAAACAAACTAAAAAAAAAAAAATCTTTCTTTTTTTTTTCCTCTTTTCTCTTTAAATGTACGGATGCTGTTTTTTTTTTTTCGTCTTTACGCTCATGAAAAGGCGCTAGGGACTGATCTGAGAGCGGTCCCTTTGATCCGTCCTACTCCAGCTCCTCGGTAGGAAGATCCTCCTCCAGATCGCGCTCGTCGCTTGGCAACGGCAGGCTGTGTGTGACGCCGGCCAGGAGGGATACAGGTCGGCTGTCCTCCTCCACCTCGGTGGGCTCCTCCTTCACGTGCACCGGGTGGCTGCGGCGCGGAGAAAAGGGAGGGGATGGGGAAGGATTGGATGCAGCACTTATTAATTCACCTCAACCAACTTTATAGGAAATAAATAAAACAAATCACTTCAAAAACTTTACAAATAAAAACATTTTTTTTCAGATTTTTGTTATTTGTTCTTAGATTATCACTGCAAAATATGAAATATGAGTCCATTTTTGTTGAAATTTTATCAGGTCAGTTAGACAATTTTCCAACGGAATGAGATCATTTACATTTAAAAGAAGAAAGAATCTTATTTCAAATGCATTATTTCCTATTATTTCATTGCAAAAGCAAACATACTCATTCCATTGCCAGATAATCTTTTACCTCCTCAGATTAAGGACAAATGCAAAATGTATTTTTAGATCAGCTTTTGCAGAGTACTAAAATTGGAATTGCAAAAAAGTAATAATTACTGGTTAAACTTTAATAATAGTTCCTAAATCTGTGTTTCTAGAAGATGAAACCCTAAAATCTGAAAATGTTCATGCATATAAATCCTGATTGTCAGTGGATGGATTACATCAAAAAGGTTCAGGTGATGCTTTCTCCTTGCGCTGCTGTGACGGTTCCTACCTGTACTGCTGGGGGCTGAGCGTGGGGCTGCAGCTGCCGTTGCTGTTCACCTGCTCCACGGTGGAGCTGACATCATCGTGGCCCACGTGCAGCATGTTGAGGCTGGCTGCAGACGGAGGGGTCACCAGGGGGGGGCTGTTCAGCAGGGACAAACTACTCTCTGCCAGAGCCGCCTACATGCAGACAGACATGTTTGGTTTAAAATACATTTCAAGAGGATATTAATCATTTGTCATTTTTGATAACACAAAAAAGTCTACTGTTACTGAATGATTAAGGTTAGACAAAGGGCTCATTTCTCTCCCAGCTCGTAGTCGTGTTACGTTTTAACCACTAGGGGGCACTTATATACAGTGAATTCTGCCTTCAGTGTTGCTCATGTTGGACCCTGTCAAAAAGTGCGTGATCAGGCTGCAGTCTGAGCAGGAATGTTATGAGAAACACAGAAACATAAGAGCAACATGTGTGTCTGCAGAAGGCGAATCAACACAGCAGCGTCTGTCTTTAATCTGGGGGCTCACATCCAAACGCTGGATAACAGGACGGCCTGCATTTTATGCAGGAACCATAATTGACAACTACTTGACGCTATAAATCATCCCCGCAGCTGTGGTGCGTCCGGCGCCGGGGTGAAGTTATCGAGATGAACGGGATGGAGGTGGAGCGCTGAGAGATCAGGCAGCAAAGTGAAAGCTGATGTGTGGGTGGAGGCAGGTGGTGTGAGAGCAGTTAGAGAGGGAGCTGATGTTAGTGTCCTTGATTTAGGATTTCTACACGTTTACCTTTTTTCTTTTTATTCTGGGTTTGAAACCTTTTTTTAATCTATTTTCAGAAATCATTAAAAAGGAAAATGCTTAAATCGTCTTCTGATTACAAGGAGCAGTAAAGGGCTTATTTTGACATGTGAAACAACTCAGTTCAGCTCTGTTTCAGAATCTCTAACGGTCTGATATCCAGAGTCTAGGTCGGCTTGTTCTCCTTCAAATACAGATTCTTTAAAGATAATAAAAGTTTAAATTGGGTCTTTGTAAATAATAGAAAACAGTTTAAGCAGCACATCTTCCAAAAGATATTCCCTTAAATTTGTTTTTTTGAATCATTACAACAACAAACTTGAATGATTTTTAGGATTTGGTGTACCACTATAAACTGAACTTAAAAACAAATTTCAACAAAATGTCAAAATTTTTGCATTTATTAGTTAGAATAATGTGAGACTCCCTTAACTCTAATAAAACCACTCAGGTGGGAGAAACTTCTGACACGGCATCTGTGATCTGTGGATGTTTTGTTTGCAGTTTTCCACAAGCCGTGTAAGGAAAGCAGCAGACGTGCAGAAAAAGAGCTCTGTGAACACACCATCCCCACCGAGGAGCATGGCGGTGGCAGGGGCATGCTGTGGGGAGGCTTTTCAGTCAGAGGTGAGGGAAAGATGGGCGGAGCTAAAAGCAGAAATGCTAGAAAACTTGGGTGGAGGTTCATCTGCGCTCCGGATAATGACCCTATATGAATGTTTCCATCTCCAGCGCGGATAAAACGGCCTCAAAAGAGAAGCTGCTGTGATCAGAAGAAGATGAGGCTCCTCACTATAACGCAGAGCACACTTTAAGATTATTATAAGCCACTGATTAATATCAGCATTTTAAAGTGTACTGGTATCATGATTCTGAGTCCTCTGAATCTTTGAATCAGAGCTTTTTTGTTTACTTTTATCTTTTTTATTTGAAGCTTTCCCTTTAAGTTTTGAAGCCATGTTTTGCTTTCAGTCTGTTATTAGTTTTGCCCTTTGCAGCACATTAATGAGACGTTTTCTTTTTGCTCTCTTTAGTGTCTTTTTGGTTGTTAAGATCTTTACGGTAATTTTGTTCTAGTTTTATTGGTTCATCTTCTGTGTAATCAAACCAATCACATCCAGCTTCTTCTTCTTTTTTTTTTAATATGTCTCTGAATTTCCTGACAGTTTTCTTTCACTCTGCTCTTCTTCAGGTCGCCTCCTTTTTAAAGCTTTCTGTTAATCAATAAATACGTTTGAACCAAGGATGTAAACAAATAATCGACTTACGACTAAATAATTTATTAGATCAAAATCTATTCCATCTGATTAATTGAGAACGTTTGCTAAGAAAAAATATTATTTTAGTGTTTTAATGCAACCGCAGTTAACTGGTCTTTAATTTTTACATGTTAACATAATCTTCATGTCAAAGATAATAAAAACATATATTCTCTCAATTTTCTTTTTTTCTATACAGATTTGGAAAAAAAACAATAATGTCTAATTTCCTAGTTTATCTCTTTAAGATAGTGATTATTAGTGGCTGCTAAGTGTTTAAAATAGGAGAAAGAACCAGAAAAAAATGCCAAATGTTACCTGGTAGCTGGCGTTTAGGGATCCGAAACCCAGGCCAGAAATCATATTTTTCACCAGAGTGGGACTTCTGCAGGAGAGGAAGGAGGGAGACATTAAACCGCAGCTTGTGCACACATGTCACCTCAATTAAACACTGTGACAAACCTCTGAAATACTCTACAGACAGAAACATTGGCGGATTGTAAACAGCTGCTGGAAACAGACGTGTGAAAGTGTCTGCTATCTGGCGTGCAGGTGCGTCATTATCCCCGATGGTTGTAAGGAAACATCTGTTTACACAAACGCTAACAAGCTTCTTTCCTGCCACCTTGCATCTCATGCTGCTGCTTACAAATAAGGAGGAACACGTAGGAGCGCACGAACGCACCACGAACCAGAGGCTCTGTGTGTTCAGCTCTGGGTAACATTCGGCGATCCGTTTCAGGGCAATCATGATGCCGGCGCCCATCGCCTCACTCACCCGGTCATCTTTGGTGGTCTCCTCTTTTGGTATTCGACTTCATCCACGGTCCACACGGCCCCCTTCACGTTCTCAACGCGAACGAAGCATTTGTGCAGACTCAGGTTGTGGCGCACGGCGTTCTGGAGAAAACCCAAAAGACAAAACTTTAAAGTTTTCATGTTTTTCCCACCGATCCCGTTAAAGTCGTCCTGTAGCTCCATGAAGAGAGTAAATAAGAAGCGGGGAGTTTTCTGGGAGGGTTATTTTATCTTGTGTTGTTTCTAATCAGTCCTCATCGGCACACACTCACACACTCACACAGCCGAGCAGGCAGGAAAGCACACCGCTATCTGTCTCAGCCCCCCCCCCCAGGGACAGGCCTCCCTTTTCATCTGCTATTTGTAGTTTGTTCATGCCCAATTTCATTACCAATTTTAATTCGTCTATAATTAAATCCTGAATATTCTCTCTGACACGCTGTTCTAAGCCGAGAGGGAGGGACAGGCCAGGCGTGCATCACTCTTCGCCGTAATTACACACACACACACATCCAAAGAGGCGTACACAGAGAGTCGCCAGCATGCACTCGTAATCACACACAGCCATAATCAGAGGAGGAACCCTCACACCCCCCTCCTTCTCCTCCACCCCCGAGCCGTGATGCTAAGTTTTGTAAATGAGTCTGACCCCAATCTCCGCCTGCCACCCTGACAGTGCAAACACACACACACACACACACACACAAGCACAAACACGCTTCAGACGCTGCTGCTGTTGCGGCGTTATTTGCATTCATCTCCGTGATGAAAGCCTAATTCTCCCAGTTAAAACATTAGCAGTCATTTACAGTGGGTCACAGCACATGTGCCACTCATCTCCACTCC
>JAUZNJ010040349.1:0-10400 GCA_034780135.1 Jordanella pulchra | reverse complement strand
TTGCTGCCTTGGTCACAGATGCACCAGCAAGACGTGCACCAACAATTTGTCCTCTTTTGAACTCTGGTATGTCACCAATAATGTTGTGTGCATTGCAATATTTTGAGCAAGACTGTGCTCTTACCCTGCTAGTTGGATCTTGACACTCTGCTCTTATTGGTTCAATGTGCAGTTAATGAAGATTGGCCACCAGGCTGGTTCAATTTAGCCATGAAACCTCCCACACTAAACTGAAGGGTGTATCAGTTTCACTGTCCAATCCCTGCATGCGTATTAATTCAAAATGTCACATGCATAAATGTTGCTGGTTGCTTGGCAGGAGGAGGACAAGCATTTTTTGCCTCATCGCAGAAGTTCCATAGGAAACGAATGGAGAGACGTCGCTTTCTGTGTATCCAACCTTACAGTTCTTATAGGTCTACATATGGTGCACAGAAGAGCCGCAGCTACATAATACACATCAATGCTCCTAATATGTTAGAACACCATTTTTTTTCTATCTCACCACACACCATGCAGACACTCTGTCTGTACTGATGAAGATTCCCTTAGCTTTACATGCAAATTACACAAACAGCTTTACTTGTTTTCTGATTGGTTTAACTACTATTCAGCTAATTTAAATAATGTTAAATGATAATATTAAGCAAATTTTTATTTAACATATCTACATTTATATAACTTCCTCTACACATATGGTTAATTTATTCTTAAATGTGGGAGAAAAATAAAGCAAGAGACAACGTGTCCCATCCTAAAGGAGTTAAACATTCTACATTCTCTAAACCTCATTCAAATATTGTACATGTTTATTATACGAAATAGGGGTATATCAAATGTGCCACTCCAACTTCAAAAATGGAACAGGACTTGATGTTTCAGCAAACACAAATCTTTTTCAAATATTATGTTTCTTAAACAAGAAACAGTGTGACAGCAGCTAAAGGATTGGTCTATAGCTTCTTTTTCAAAGCAAACCAAAGAGGCTTAGAAGATGAATTATGTGACCTTACAAAAACATAGTTTCTACTGTAAGAAATAGAAAAAAACATAAAAATTCACAAATGAAAAAAAAATAAGATACTGAAAACAACAGTCAGATGCATGCGCAAACACTAACTTTCCCCGGGAGAGCTGCTGCGACTTAAGACTCCTGGCAGACTGTCTTCTGCAGACATTCCCTTTCATAATCACAGTAAACAGCAGCCTCCACAGTCTTCACTCTCTAGCAAAAAAAAAAAGAAAGATGAAAAGGTCCTGCTTTTGGTTTGGCCACAAATACCACTTGTTTTGTAGATGAAAACTACCGGAATGACAATGAAAAGTAAAGGAAATGTTCCACCCCAAGAGAATGACAGCATCCCAGAGACTTTCTGAAGCAGGACAATTACTGTTGTCAAGACTGTTATAAGATAATTATGACTGAAATATTCTTCCTTTGTCTATTTTATTTAAATGGGTTGGTATAAATAGATAACAATGGGCTAAATACCTTTTTGAACTCAGAAATTGTTGGAATCAATGATGAGTTTTCCTTGTTTACAAGCTTGAGTTAAGAGAAACCTTTAAATACAAGGAAAGTGTCTCTGTCAGCATCTAATGAAATTCAGCTTCTAAAGTTTTTTAAGATCTAACCTCATTCATAACACACACAAAAAATCAAAGTAAGTCAGTTCTTCTAAGATTAAGTGCATTTTTTTTAGCTGCTATGTAAGGCACTTTGTCAATGGAATAAGACCATTTACATTAAAAATTAGAAAAAATCAACAACTTCATTATCTTATTTCAAGTGCACAATATCTAATCTTATTTTAAGAGTAAAACTTCTTTGCTATCGGGAGATCATTTAATTTCCCTACTTAAATTAAGTTTAAATACAATTATTTTAAGAAATTACTACTTATTTTAGATTTATTCTAGAATAATTCAAAAAATCCAACTGTGTCATTATCTTTTATTAGATAGAAACTCTGTCCACCCTTTCTTTTTAAATGATACGAATCATTTGGCAAAATCTTTCAAATCAGAGCAATTTGAAAAATAGCTGTCAGACGTGACAACTTCTATAAAAACGCCTGTGTGGTATTCCTGCAGATGAAATGGTTACGAAGACATTGAAATGGTTATTGAAGACATCTGCAAACTATTTAAACCTAACATTCTCTGACACTCCAAATGCCCAAGGTAGTGTGTTCAATTTAAAACCTTACAACAATACAGGTAATAAAGTGACTTAGCAGTTGTTCCTGTTTTATAGGTTCAAAGTAGGAGAAATCATCTACTTTTTAAAACACAAAAAGATGGCACCAAATTCAAAGATTGCAAATTTCATCTAAATAAGCTACAGGACTTCTGGAATAATGTCATACTGACAGATGAGGCAGAGGTTAAGATGTTTGACCACCATACATGGTGCTACGGTCCTTTAACTAAAGCATGGCGCTGGAGGGTTAATGATATGAGTCTGTTTTGTTGCCATACAACCTGGGTACCTTGCAGTGAGTGAGTTGACAAGGACAGCATCAGTTTATGGAAATATTCCAGAGAGAAATCTGATTTTCTTTTCTCTTATCTAGACAGAGATCCTCTAAGAAGACATTAAAAGAAAAGCTCAGTGAACAGAAGCAAAACCTTTTTTCACTGATTAAATCAAGGCCAGATCTTTTTCATTTTGTCCTGATCAATAAAACAGAGAGAAAGGTTGTACATTCTTTTTCCTCCATGACTAAATCTAGCTTTTATTTACTATGATTGTTCATCCAATCTTACCACAGTGTTGAGTTTTAAAGATCTGGTTAAGCCAGTTTCTTACTTGTAGAAGTTTTTGTTGACTTTCCTTTCGTGCGGGAATCCCAGCATGCCACAGACCACACGAGTGTTTTTGATCGTCCATCCTATGTCACAGATCTGTGCCCAGCCGTCTTTGTGTTTCACCTCCACCACGCCCTCGGTGATTGGCAGCTTCTTCTTGCCCGTTGCAACAACAGGACGGAGTCGCACCTCCTCCACTTTCTTTTCATCAACTTGGGCCTAGATAGAAGTGAAACCCATTAATAAAGTTTAATCAGGAAAAAAAACATGCTCTGTAAATATAAAAGAATTGGGCCTGTTTTTGCAGTGTTTATTCTTGTTTTTCTTCTAGACATAGCTATTGGCTCAGTTTTTACTGCGACTAACTGTATGTGCCCTCTTTCATAACTTTTGTTATCAAAAACTAGTTCAGAACTTGTCTGTTTAACTTTTTTTATCCTAGACAAAGCCCCCTTTGGAGTTTTAATAGTCTACCGTTACCTTTTCATGGATCTGTGTTTCTATGTTCCTTTTCTATGTCTGCGTCTGTGTCCTTAAATCCCAGTCAATCTTGTCAGAAATATGTCCACACTGAGCCTGGTTCTGTTGGAGGTTTCGTCCTGTTAAATGTTAGTTTCTCCTCTCCAATAAGTGTAGGCATGATTGGTGTGAGAGGGATTGCTGAACACAAAGATCTACCGTCACCACATGCTCATCCAGGAGGAGTGAATTCTGCAAAGTCAATGACTTGATGCAGTCACCTGGTTTTCCTAAGATGGAAAATGTTTAACCAATCTGAGTGTTTGATCTTTTAAATGCTTTAACTTTAAAGAGCCTTATGATTATACGTTTTCAATTGCCGCTGTATAAACAAACTTAAATGAATTGATTATGTGCTTCAAATTAGTCGATGACAAAATATTAGCCTACTTGTACATCACAGGGATCTCATTATAATTTATTGTTCCTTATCTTTATATTGAAACATCTTTACCCCAGATTTTCTCCATCAAGGCCAAAAAAAAAAGAAAATCCTATTGACACTAACAGCTCAGCCATTGCACTTATGAAAGCCAGCTGTGTAATCACTCACTTCCTCTGTTCTATTTCAAAAAATAAACAAATAAAAAGAGTCTCACTGAGGCACATTGAAGGACAAAGACAGACATCAGGGACAATTTTTATAGTGCAAAGCAAAGAAAAATGTTGAAAGCATCGGGTCTGTCTCTACAGGCCTGTATGGATATGTGATCAGACTAAACTGAACTAAACAGACTAGAGTTGGACTGTATGTGAACAAAAATCTAAGACATAAAAGTTTGCATCCTTTCAAACTGTGATTCCTTTTCCCTACAGTACCTTCAGATGAGCACACATATCTTATTTAATCCCATTAATAAGTCAGACTTCAGTGTATGTCATTGGGAATTAATGTCCTGGGATGATAAAACATTGGGGATAACAGTGACACAGAAGAAAGGTGTAGATTTTACAAGGTTCTACTTCGATTTATTGATCCGAGTCACAAAGTTAATGGCTTGGAACTTGTACAGAAATGACTTGAGAAGGGCGTGCAGGTGGCGCAGTGGTTAGTGCGCACGACCCATGTACGCCTTAGTCCTCAACGCGGGCGACCCAGGTTCGAATCCGGCTTGTGGTCCTTTCCCGCATGTCTCTCCCCCTCTCTCATACCCCCTTTCCTGTCAGCCTACTGTCAGAAAAACGAGCCACTAGTGCCGAAAAAAGCTCAAAAAAAAAAAAAAAACAATGACTTGAGAAAAGAATTTAACTGAAAATGATTTGTGATTTGACTTGAAAATAAGCGCCTTTCCTTGAAATGACTTTAAATCAAAAGTCATTGGGTTCTCCCTGTGTGTTCTATCTGGATACTCCAGCTTCTTCCCATAGTCCAAAAAACACTTAATTGGAATCTCTAAATCCTCCTCGTGTGTGTGTGTGGGCATGCTTGTATTTCTTTGTGGATGGATGGACCCAATATACTGCAAGCTATGCCCATAATCATTTATCATAAAACAGAAAAAAATACAACAGACAACCCAAAAAAACAAAACAAAACTGGTTCAAACATGTTAAGAGAATATCTCTTCATCATCTATCATTGCACCAAATCCTCCTTCGTAGCAACAACCACAGCAGATATTTTTGCTTGTCAATTTGCACCTGACATTCAGAAGAACTGAAAACGATAAAAATAATGCAACTGCAGTTGAGTTTCTGATTTGGAAAATCCTTTGCAGATGGTAAATGTTTATATTTACATATCTTCCACCCTTGAACATGATCTGATGAAGGCCCAAATTAAAAAAAACAGTTTCCAGGCACTGTCTGCTGATTTTCAAATGCAAATCACTTTGTACCTTCTGTGAAGATCTGCTCTGCACAGTGCGAAGAGATTGAACTTAAAAACTGTTCTTAAATAATCAAATGAATCAGAGAAAAATGAGGCTGTTTTATTTTTTATAACTTACATCAATAATATTTGAGTCCACAAAGCCAGGAATTCTTTCATCTTTACAGATAACTCCAGCATCTTCATCATGAGTGCAGTCACTGTTTCCCCATCCTCGAGACTTGCAGAATTCGATGCTCTTCTCACCTCCACTGCACATCACATTGTCCAACCAGATCTTTCCTGTAGAGGCAAAAAGTAAAGGACATTGAGGCTGCAGTAAATTCTGAGGCTGAAGGGGAGATATCTTTATTTCATAAAGGAAAATACTAATATATAACAATGTGTTTTTAATGTTAAACGTTTTAACGTTACAGTGAATTTTCTTAAATTTATTTTTTACACTTAGTATTAAAGCAAAATGTGAAACATTTTCAGAAAATGTATTTTGTATGAAAGAAACAGGTTATGCATCAACAGTTGCCCATGTCTTCATCCTTGCATTTCAGGTGTGTTTGGGGTCATGTGCAGTAGTAGTGGTCTGCCAGAAATGGTGTTTAGCACCTAATTTCAGTTAAGGTCTCATTACAGGTGTGTTCCATGTGGCCTTGGAAGTTGGAATTTGTGTATTCATTTTTTTGGATTGATTAAACACAGAAATACTTAAATAAGACATTTTTTATCAACCAAAATGTGGCTGACAAAAGGCTCTCTTACCTTGGCCATTGCCATATTTGGAACTGTGAGTCCATCCAGTGGCTGAGACGAAGCCCAGCTGACGACAGAGCACGTTGGCATTGGATATTGAGAAGTCGTCATCGCAGATGGTTCCCCACTCTCCTTTGTAAAACAGCTCTATCCGCCCCTCATTGTGTTTACGGGGGTATCCAGCCAGTCTGACCTTCAGCTGTGCAGTCTGTGCCTTAGGGGTCCCAGATGGAGTAGTTGCCAAGTTGGTTCTGCTAGGCGGTGTGGTTTGGGTTAGACAACAAGGAAACCACAACCCAAACAGAAGACTGACCGCCAACTGCTGCTTGTGCCTCGATTTCTCCATTATTTCACCTGCAGGGGAATATAAGAAAAAGAGAAGGGTGAGGACAGATGTTTAAATCTTAGAAAAGAGACAGAGAGACAGCATTGAGGAAGAAACTCTCTCTGTGGTGGTTGATGGTTGTAAATAACACTCTGTAGCTTCCACCAAAAAAACTAAACAGGTTGTGTGCAGGATGTGTAGAGTCTGTTATCAGCCCTTTAATTCTGACCAGAGACCAGTTAAAGTCCTGTATGGAGGGAAAGTTGACCTCAACAATCCTCTCTGTTGGCTTAATAGTTGTTTACAGTCTGGACGATCTAACCAAACAGCAATGGACGAAGGCAGAACAGACTGAATATTGACAGTGCAGATGACCAGAAGCTGATGTGGAAGGTAAACTTCTTAAGATGCCTCAGGAAGTATAGTTTCTATTGGACCTTCTTTCAGAAGGTGTTTATGTGTGAGGATCAACTCAGTTCCAAACAAAGGTTGGTTCTTATAGACCTGAAGCAATCTACGGTAGACAAGCTGCTGTTCAAGGATGGTGAGAGGTAGACTTCAAAAGACAAAGTCCGCTGAGGTGAATCCATTTGTACACGCTGATAAAAAGACTGGGGGGAGAAGAGACTCCTGGTGGGCGTCGATGCTGATTGTTCTTGATTGGGAGAAGGTAGAAACCATTCTCCTCTTCTTCTGCCAGTTAGTTGGAAAACTGGAGATCCATTGACAGATGGAGGCCGGTGTTTTGAGCTGTGTAAACTTGCCTGATGGTGTTGAACGCTGAACCAAAGTCCACCAACAGGATCCTGGTGACTAGCCGTCAAGTGAAGCATGAAACTCCCATTTTTAACTTGTAGTCTCCACCCCTTTCCAAATGGAATGAGCTTAAAGTGGATTCCAAAAAGTTACAGCACCGGTGCTTAAATTGTATTAGTCAATCATTTAAAAAGAAGCTGAAGAATAAAGAAGGCCGGCTCTATTCTAGGAACTCCTCTGGAACCTCTGGAGATTATTTCACAAAGAAGAATTATTCATAAAGTGATAAAGATTATGGACATCAGAGAGCATCATCTTCAGAAGATTTTTAAACAAGAACAGAGTGTCTTCAGTAAGTGGCTTCTTCAGATCCAGTGCAGAAGAACCTTCCTGCCTACCAGCTATCAACAAACATTAGTTACTACAACATTTATCCCCCTTGGGATAATTAAAGTATTTTTTTATTTGAATTGAATTCAAAGACATTCAACAACAACAACAACAAAAAGTTAATAGAACAGAGGAGGAACCTGGTCAGCACATGTGTGGGTGTTATTGTGAATGAGTCAGGCTACTTAGGCATTTTAATACATACCATCTGGTCATTGTTGGTGTGATTTCAAAGGATAAGGCAAGGCAAAGCAAGACAATTTTCAATTTCAATGAATTGTGATGTATTAAGAGAGATACCGCATGTTCAAAAGTAGCCAAACAGTAGGTCGGCATATCATAACCCAGATGGACATGACATAAAGGCGATGGGTGGAATATAATGAAATTTGTTACCTGATCTAAACCCTGCTGATGATGCTTTTCACTTGTTAAAGACTAAACTACAGACAGAAAGGCATATAAGCAAACAGCAGCTGAAAACAATTGCAATAAAAACCTGGCAGTACATTTGAAAGGAGAAAACACAACATTTAGGGATGTCCATGAGTTCCTGACTCCAGTCAGTCATTGGCAACAAATAGAAATAAACACTTTATTTACAATTATTTCATTTTTCCAATTTAAGCCACTGGAATGAAGGGATTGTGTTTAAAAGGGGCATTTTTCTGCAATCATTAAAAGCTGAGAGTTTAAACATCAAATACATTTAAGCAAAAAATTAGGAAAATGTCTCGGTCCAAACAGCCTTACTGCAAAAGATTAGAATAGACCGTATGTCTTTAACAGCTTTGCAAATATAGAGACAAAAAAATTCTCCCTTTTCTTAGGCGCAAAACTTTCAATATGATTGCACAGTGCTTTAGTTTATATGCAGAACTGATTGATGATTTTAAAGAAAAAAAAACCAAATAAAACTGCACGTTTCTGACACACAAATAAGATTTAATCTAAAAATGTGTCGACTGTTCTGGGTGTTTAGATTTTTGGTCCTCTTAAAGGATGAACCTCAAGCCAGTCTCAGGCTTGTTTGCAGCCCCAAACTGTTGTTCTTTCAGTATTGTCCGGTATTAAACTCCGCCCATATTTGCATTATCTATGACCAGTTAACAGTAAAAACAGAATCCCAACCAACAAAAAAAAAAAAACACACACTCAGAACTTGAATAAAAAATACCAAGCATTTGGTTTTTTTACTGTTGGTCAAAAGTATTCACATATTTTCCACTAAATGTTCCTGGTAAAGTCTTCAATCTATCCTTACATTGGTAGCAGGTTGGTAACTGGGAACCACATAGGACTCCTATTGATAACTGAAGTAGGACTACTAAGCTTTTAGTGAGTGGTAAAAGCTAAATGGAACAAATACGGTAGTGTGATGTGTTTGAACAGGAACCGCAAATCGGACTTAGCCTTTCCAAAACACAGTAAGAGACTGAATACATAGCCTTAGTCTGAGTTCCCTGCGTTTGGAAGGACACGCATGTTTAACAAGTTTAGTGTGGAACAGCTTCCAGCAGTAGAGCCGCTGTGACTTCGAGCTACACATCTGAAAATAAACAAAGCTATCAAAGAAAAATGATTCTGTTTGAACTAAATCAAGCCGTGGATCTCAGACACACAAGGGAAACATGATTTAGTTCAAATGTACAGCAATCGTTTCATTACTGTTTCAGTTTTTAGGCTACAATTTGAACTTTCCGCAAAGTTAATTGCTGTGTTTATGCACATACAGATGAGTTTTCTTATTGCTACAAGATCAGACCTGCAAACGTTTAGACCTCAAAATTTGAATTAACGTTTAATGCTAATGTCTAATGCATTAAACGTCTTTATGCATTAACTTTTTTATGCTTTTCAAAATCATAGTGGGTTCCTTACTGTACTAATGCTCTAAAACTCTAAATCCAGCAGGCAAAGCTCTGTGGTTCCTCCAATGCAGGCTACAGCTCCCATAGCTTCTATGACAGAACCCATTCTTACAAAAAGCTGGTATGCTCCCCTTTAATGGGTTACGTGGTTAACAGAGGAAGATGCTGCATCTTAAAAAAATAAGATTAAAATTAAGCTCATGTTGTGGCTGAAAAATTCGTATTTTTAAAATATAAGATTTTTATTTCGCATCAGTAAAAAAAAAAAGTTTTACTTTGAAACATTTCATTCAAAAAGTCTTAAATTAAAGTGCAAAAAAGTCAACTTCCTTTGGATGACAAAGGAAGGTTGTTTTTTCTTTGGAGCATGAGGAACCTGAATAGTCAGGAGGAGGAGGGGGGAGTAAATAAAAGAGGACACATTTGTTGCTTTAGTCCAAACTTTGGCTCCATCGGTGGAGATGCTGCACAGACAAGGCGGGGGTCTGCCAATATCTCTTTCAGTAAGATGAATATTGGAATTTCACCAATAATTTTTTTTTTCAAAGTATAAAGTCAAGTATTTTCAGAAACAAACCACCTGTTGCAAAACAGCCTCCAGCTACTGTAAAGATCAAGCAAGAGCTGTTACACTCTACCCTCTGGCCCTCAAAATGGTACCAGAGTCGACTCATGCACCAAACTGTTAGCTGTAGGTGTTTTTTTCAATCATTTTAAGCTCTTTAGATAACAGTTATTGTTTAGTTCAATTTCTGAAGTGGATCACAGGACCTTGTACTGGTTGATTAAGGATCCAGACTGGGGTCACCAACCCAACTTTGAGAATCAATTTACTACTGGGGTTCTCAAACCATTCAGCCTGTGACCCCGTAAATAACAGCACCACAGACTGGTGACCCCCTAAAAGTAAATTTCCTCTATATTCATATAAAAACATAGAGTGAATTAATTAAATTCTCTCCAAATGCATCTATATTTTTCAATGACAATTAATTCATCACTTTAAATGTATTTCTAATAATTTAATAGGAAATTTAAAAAATGTCTATAATATTATTGATTATAGTATTTCTTTAAATATATGCATGTTTTCATCTAAAAGTGTTATTTACCGTAATATTTGAATCAATATCTAAATTATAATATCATA
>JAUZNJ010040348.1:0-10401 GCA_034780135.1 Jordanella pulchra | reverse complement strand
GGATTCGAACCTGGGTCGCCCGCGTCGAGGACTAAGGCCTCCATACATGGGTCGTGCGCGCTAACCACTGCGCCACCCGCAACCCCATCAAAAGATTTTTAATCAACAACAAAGTGTCTTCAGTGGGAGACTCCTCCAGATCCGATGCAAGACAGACAGCTATAGACGTCTTATCTGCCTACAGCTATGAACAACTGGTTAAGAGAACAAAAATATATGAGTTACTAAAACAGCTAATCTCTCTTTGTGATGAATAAAGTATTTTTGAATTGAATTCAGCAGCATTTACGTACGTTAACTGTTAGCATGTTCTAAATGATCTTAAAATGATCGTAACCAGGCAACAGCAGCTGCCAGAGCTTGGACTGCTACCATGGTGACAACATCTTCCTGTTCTGCTAGTGCAAGGAAAAGCCATCTCAAAAGCGGAGGGTGTAGTTATACCCACTAGCGCCATCAAAGGGACTAAGTTTAGCTGCATGGGTGCTTCCCAGTGAGTGTAGAGTATAGTGAGTAGTGGGAGGGACTTTTTGATGTCAGGGGAATTGACCAAAGCCCTTTACGCCTCATTCAGTCAATATACATGGAGCTCAGTGAAAGAAGCGAGGCCACCATACACAGGTTCCACCGGGCCCTCTGACCACTATCAATAGGCAATGCAGGTAATGTGTCTTCCCCAAGGACACAATCACATTAAAACCCGGGGTTTGAACAGACGACCCTTCAGTTGCAGGGCAAACACATGCATCCAACACCACTGCCTCCAACTCCAAAGTTGAAGATGATCTTATTTTTTCCATTTTAGAATGAGGACTGACATAAAGGCATTAAGGTAGTATGAAATGTAAGTGACAGATTTAATACTTTATTAATTCATCAAAACAATTTCTAAGGATTTAGTGACAAAACTATGGACATTTAAATAATGGATTTCCTTCATATTCCTGCAGGTTATACTGAAAGCAACAACTAAAAGTAGAGCTCTGCAGCTGCTCAGAATTTCAAAATGTCTCAGTTGGACCAGAGGCGACAATTTGGTGTTGAGAGGAGGACAGGGTATGGTAAAGTGATAGACAGTAAAGGAGTCATTGCCAGTGGACACAGATAGATGACCTCCCTTTAATAAAGACAATTTGGACTGAAATTGGGGTTCTGTTGCTATAAAGGTTACGGCTTGAGGAGAAGCTTAGAAAGTGTCTGATCGTTTTTCTCCTCAATGGGAGATGTTGCAGGATGTTACATCAGGATTCCAGTAAAACCTTAGCACCATTACAAAGGAATCCACTGGTCTTCATCTGAATTTTGAAAGCTTTTATGCTTTATTTCTGCTGCCCAATCAATACTTGTTATTAGATTTCTTGAAAAGTACCAAGAAGCTTCCTGCCTAAGATTTTTTTCCGCTTATCAAGCTGAGAAGATGCTGAAAGCCAGTGGAGAAATAGCTACAGTACTGACGCCTGTAAAGTTAGATTTTTTTTTACTGAGAAAGTAGAAATAATATTGTTTTTTAGGATTAGGGAGACACAAAGGTAAAACTGCAGGCAATAAAGAGGTTTTCTTCATTCTGTTAAATAAAACACCTTCCAATCAATCATCCATACCACTCACAATCATCCTTTTAAAGAAAGATGTGGAAAAAAACATTAAAGCAAATTTATCTTATGTTGCAGAACCATGATGGACAATAAAAAAATAACCTTCAATTTTGATAAAAAAATAAATAAAATAACATTTATCACAGTTACAGTCACCCCATAACAATTCCTATTACCAAAGCATTTTTTCATTTATATCAGTATAGAGTTGCATCAGTCTAAAATATAATGTAAAATTTAAGCACATGATTTTTTAAAACTAAGTAAATCACCCAAATTGACAAAGACGCAATTTCTCAAAATCTTTTGTGCATGATTGTGATTGCACTGCTATAATAAAAGATACATTTTATGAAATAACTGTGGATGATTTTATAACAGAAATCACATGTATTACGAGACTACCAGCTCTAAATAATAATTTATGAACAATAATTTCATCCATATACAAAATAATTTGAGTCATCTGTGTTCTTAAGCTGCTATCTGTTGCTTTGCCCTGTGACAGAGTCTGAAGCTGCTAATTGGCCCCTTAAGGCAGAGCTCAGCCTTGGAGATAATTTGTAGAGCTCTGTGAACTACTTCTACTTCAGCGTCAACCAACAGATATGCCCATGCAATCATTTAAAGCATGTGTGCTGCGGCAGAGAGACATCTACAGTGCCTTGCCATAGTATTCAGCCCTCTTGAACATTTCAACCTTTTGCCACATTTCAGGCTTCAAACATAAAGATATTAAATCGTAGTTGTTTTGGAAGAATCAACAAATGGGACCAGTCAAATTCAGAAAAGGACCCACCAAAAACTTTCACCATTTGTAAACTAAATGGACTCTTATTTTTTCCCACCTTCTAATGATACTGCATTAAAGCCAGACCCAACTCATACTCATGTTGCAATTGGTTACTAAGAAAGCAACTGTTATGAACAAAGGCCCATTATTAGGTTTCTACAAACCACCCATCCATACTAATAACATTAAGTATCTACTACATGAGGTACCACACTGCTGCCCACTACTAAATGGCATTGCTATAATTAGTTCACTTGTCCTACTTCTTCTTTACAGTTCTGTCTCTTGCCAGCTTCCACAAAACTCAGTTCTTAGGGTAGATCTGCTCTTCCTCTGCCTGCTCCTTTTGGGACCTATCATCTCGAAAATACAATTACAAATTCAATTCAGTTCATTTAATTTCAATTCAATGCAATTTATTATTGATGTAGTGCCAATTCACAACTCATGTCATCTTAAGGCACATTAAAGAGACAATTCGACCTGATCATACAGTCAGATTGGTTCAAAGTTTTCTAAGGAAACCAGCTAATTGCATTGACTCCATGGAAATATCTCACACCAAGCAGGTATGTTACAACAGTGGAGAGGAAAAAGTCTCTCTTAACATTCTGGAAAGTTCAGTTTGGGCAACTGGATGTGAAGTTTTCTAGAAAAACCGCCTAAACTGAACTTTTCAAGCTTGACCATGACTTGGATGACTAAGAACCTTCACAGATATGAGCTATTGAAAGGTTGTCTAGATCATTGTCACTAAAGACATCAGACTATTTAACCAGAACTACATGTTAGAATAATCTTCCAGATTAACCGTCTATGCAAAGGTTTCCATTTAATTGCTTTAATGATCTCCTCAGATTGTAAACATCAATGCCTGCTGCTCTGTTATTCAACCAGAAGATCCTATTTTCTTCCCCTGTATAATCCATAATTCCATATTTCCAGGTGGTAGGTTCTTTGGAGCACAGGGTTGGTTTACAGCGGTAATGGATCTTTAATGAGCCAAATTTTAACATCGATGCAGAGAATGGATACTGCCAGTCTGGACAGGATTTATCGCTTTATGCTCAGGCTCTGGCTTGCTCAGCAAAGTGGCAGATTCATGTAACTTCTATCAGAGTCTGTCTGCTCAAACTGCTACATACAAAAAAACACTCCCCACGGGGCACCTATGGATTTTTTATGTTTTTATAAAAACATTTAATTTACTCTTAATGGGGGGCATGAGGGTAAAACCTCATAAATTGCTTTAAGAAAAATTAAGATTTTTAGAGTAAACATGCTTCTTAACAGCCAGATAAAAGGCCTTTTATTAACAGATAGTGTTTGATGAAATCCCAGTTTATACTTGGAACTAGACTGCCATTGTACATGTTGGGAATACTATTGATAAATCCTGGTTCTCTGAGCTCAGTTAACCCCCTTCCAAACATGCGTATTTCTGCATGCTATTGTTAGGTCTTGATTACTCACAATATCCCACAAGCATCTTGCTAAATGCATTAGTGCATTTTAATTTGGCTGAAATGCTAATATTTATGAGTGAGTGTCAACATGATACATCTAAACTGCGTACAGTCAATAACAGTTGTGCATAGGGGTGGAGCATTGTCCAACTATCTGCTTTGTAAAAGAGTCTTATGCAGAAGAGCTGGGTTTTGATTACTACCAGCAGTCCTTCTGATCCAGTTTTTGCTCAAGTGTACAGAAAAACTGGGGTTGGAGAGTTCCTAACAACATGTTACGATATGTTACGAACTATAACTTCTCATGTCAGGACTACAACTCCCATAAGCAGAGAACACGAGTTTCCGAATGTGCTTCTGACAGTCCTTCCGTCTGACTTCCTGAACCCACCTCCGTGGGTCCTGTAAATCCACAGAGAAAATACTTTTCTTCCTCTTCAATCTGGTCTCAGGTCTGGACACACAGGGAGAGACCCAATCCAGCAGGTCATCCTGTTACACATGATGCAAACTCTAGTACCTTAGTCCAATTTTGCAGGTGAAAAGGACTACCTCTTTCTTTTGAATGCTCTGAGCTGAAATCCCAGCATTGCTGGTGTCTAACACCGGTAAAAAAACTACGGATGAATAGATTGATTTTTAATCTCAAAGCAACTCCCGACTTTTTGCCTTGGCCAGGCATTTCAAAGTTGTCCAGTTTACTTTTTCCTGTACTGTCAGCGGTTATGACCCACAGACCGTTCAGTCGCCATTGCCCCTCCTGAGCTGAAGCTGTGGAAGTGATCCACCCACTGAGCTGAGAGCTACTAAACACAGCTGCCCTCAAACAGTGTAAGTGTCTAAAAGTGAAGATTCTACAATTCCACCTGCTGCTGTCTTGGGTTGCCTGACGGATCTTCAATAAAGAGAAACAAATGTTTTCCTTGTGGTTAATGAATCTTCTTAATTTATAAACTAAGTGACCATGTAGACATTTTACCAAAGATAATTACTTGGTTTTAACCTTGATTTGAATAACACATTGCTCGACTATAACTCTATTCTGGTTAATATATATTCATAATCTGCTGGTAAAATTTCACAACACATCTTTGGCCTAAAGAGAAACACATTAACAGTATGCCACTGGAGAGGTTTCGACATGTACAAAGGAGGCCAATTTTTTCATGCCTGCATGAACAAAATCATTATTGTTAAAGTGACCTTTGTTTAAATGGCTTAATTTCTTTGCCAAATGATTGATGGATCCATTAATTTTCATATATCTCATGTCTGATGAAAGTGGGTTTGGTGGCTTCCAGCTAGAATATCAGAAACAAACAGTTCAGCTCACAGACAAAAATGGTCTGTTTTAGACAAACTGTGGCTTGGAAACATGCAGACTACAGAGAAGATGAAACATTTAGGCACTAGGGGGTGTGAGTGGTACAATGATGAAGCCAATTACTTTTCTGGCTGCAACTCCCTGCACGACAGGGGACTGGTCATGTAGGGAAAAGTCCAGACTAGCCCTTTGGTCCAGATACTGCCAGCCTGCTTGTTTCCATACAGTTTGAAGAGTGCAGCATCCAAGGGTGGAAGTGCACAAGTGGAGGCTGGGGCACGGTGTAAGCCTGTGCTTGTGTGGAGGCTGGAGTGGAAGCAGAGGCAAAATGTATTACTGAAACAAAAAAAAAAACAAACAAAAAAACACACAAAACGCCCAGACTCTGTAAGTTTGTCATTGAACAAATTGTTGAAACATTCAAGGTTTGTGAATGTTTTCACAAAGTGATTTATATTTGTGGCTTTTTGTTGGGAATATACTTAGGCTTTCTTTGAGAGCACGAGGAGAATAGCTAGTTCCTCTTAAAGTCCACTTTCTATTAGCCTCCTTTCTAAAATAGGACCCTGCTCCACATTCTCTCTCAGTGCTTTCTTCCAGGACAATGAACAGCATGTAAAAGGCCCATTTGTACACATCGACTGATCAGCTGGTGGAAGGCAGCTGCAGGTACAAATCATAAATGCAAGAGGAATAAGGAACATGAATTTGGGTCAAACAGCTAACGACTTGTCAAGCAAATTAATTGTTTTTGTAATGTGATGAGGCTGGATAAATGCCTGTGACTGCACGCCCCCCCGAATGTAATTTAGCAGTAAATTGTCTGCTGCTTACATTTTCTTCCACAATAATTTCAGGTCAAAACTGTAAGGTAGGTCTATGGCGTGTTTATACTGGAGCAGGAGCTTACTTACAGCTATGTTTATGGTGTTTGCAGCAGAAGAACAACTGTTGATGGAAGATAAAAGATGATTCTGTGAACCTTTTATTACCTTCTTCTAGACATTTTTTTGCAGACTGCTCAGCTTTACATATTGAACCCATAAAAGTTATGCAGGGGACAAGAGTGCAACAACCAACATCTAATACATAAGCTTATCAGGAAGGACAGTTCTAGAGTTATATCTGGACATAGTGTTGATGGTGGGAAACAGAATATTGCAAAATATCATGTCCACCACCCAATGCATAAAGCTGTTGTAGAGCTGCAGAGCTCCTTCGATAAAAGACTGCTGCACTGGCCATAGGTGCACTAAGGAGCAGATCCTTCCTCCCAGCAGCTGTTAGTCTTTATAACCATCACCAGGAGTTCGCAAAAAGCTGTTCACATCCTTACAGTTTGTGCACCATTTTGTCTATTCTTGCAAAAAATCTGTTTTTTGTTATGTGTACCTTCATATCTTCTTTTGTCCATTTTTTTAAATCATATGTCATTTTCTGTTATTTCAGTATAGATCTTTTCAGCTGCATAGTAATTTAAATGTTTTAAATTTGTCCTTACTGTACAATCTCTTATTCCATTTCATTTTTATAGTTTCTATCCAAGTGCATACCTGCATACTTTTATTTGCCTTCAACCTTGCTGCAAATACACACCTGCTGCGATACAATACAGGATACTTCTATTCGATTCCAGAAATGAAGCTCTGACCTGATGGATCCCATGTTTCATCAAAGGAAACTTGCCTACCAATACTTAAGAGTTGGGTAGAATTTTTGTATCAAAATAGCACGTACTGCTCTTCGAATTTCTAGAAGGCTCAGTATGATTTTCAAAGGAAAATCAAACAAGAAAAACCGGAGGAGAAATTACAACTGGTGTGCATGCTTTGCTGGGTGCATGAAAATGCTACTGCTTTCTACCCTTCGCTAGCTCGGACCCTCCAAAAAAAAAAGAAAAAAAAAGAAATCAAACACCCTAACCCATCTGAAAGAAAGTCTTCACTTCCTTCAGTAGAGTTAATCCCTTCCATGTCTTCTAAGTCATGTCACCTATTACTCTGACACGGGAGGAAACATTTTGGGCTCAGCTTTGAAAGCATGGAAAAAAAGAGCCTTATGAAGGCCAACAGACTGTCTGGTTAACAACTTATATGATGTTTTCAATATCAAATGTGCTGACATTCCATGAATATCAAGAGAAACTAAACTTATTAGAACAGGGATTAAAAATCAAACTGGAACTTTATAGGATGAAGATAAACAATTGATGAATGGTGGACAAAAAAGAATTGGGTCCACAATAAGGAATATGTGTGCAAAAATAATGACAAAAACCAAGTAAAAGAAGACAGCAAAATAACACAAGATAAAAGTAACCAAAGTAACCAAAAAAAAAACAAAAACACTGAATACAAAAACAGAAAGAAATAACCTAACAATGACTGAAATTCAAAACCATCCTGAAGTCCTTGACTCTGAAATTGGTTCAAACAGATACCTGTAAAATAAAAAGCTGTGTTTCTCCAAACTGATCCCGTTCAGTGAATGATTGAACAACAAGATGGTGGTCAAAGAAAATCAAAGAAAACAGCATCTTTCAGACTGCTGTGGGTTGTGTTTTAGGACGACAAATGAAAGTGTGACTCAAACTTGAACTAGAAAGAGTTGCATTTCCAAAAATTCAGTGTAAATGCTGTACGCTAAACTGTAAACTGTAGGCTGAAAATGGCAGAAACAAGCACAAGTTGAAAGCAGAACCTGCTAAATTTTATGAAGAAAACAAAAAAAAAGCATAATTTATTTTTTTAATGAAACATAGCAGAAGCAAGCTGAAGCTAAAAGGATAGACATTGCGGACATGTGATGAATTAGCAGGGAACAGAAAAGCTTAATGCCTGTCTGAAGATAGCAGAATCAAACCAAAGTTGATCAATCAGAAAATAAATTAGCACAACAAATTTGAATCTTATGTGGTTGAAGAGAAAAAGGAGTAGCTTAAGAATTGAGACTAAAACGTTGAAGAATACGGTATTGAATGAGGAGCTTAGTGTTAACTCATTTGTTGAAACGTCAGGAATCAGTATAACAGTCAGTACTGAAGCTGACATGGAAAGGCATAGTTGCAGCTGCATTAAAAATATATACATTTTCTTTAAGAATTGAAGGTTGGTTCTAATTTCATCAGAAAATATATTACTGACCCCAAACAACTGCAAATTGGTCCCATTAGGCACAAGTAATTTACCCATAATCAATATTTCCAACCCCTACACTGTTGCCAACTTGGATACATGCCATCTCACAATCCCAGTTATTAACTAGAGAACAGAATAAAATGATTTTCCCCATCCCAACATTATTGTATATCTACCAGCCTTTATTTTAACTGTGTTTTTAAACCATAAAATTTGGCTTTTTAAAGCTAAGATGTAATAATGTAATCTTGCATAATTAAAGACAACTACAATACAAAGATGGAAGAAATGGGGAAAGAAGTGGAAGAGCGAAAAGGTAAATCTACCAACATAAAGCTGTGGGTAACTGGAACGGATGCTATCTTAACTTTGGCGGCTAATAAAACACATACGTTGACTGACCAAGATTTCCCCTCCTAGATTTTTCCTAGGAAGTAGAAGGCCACAAGAATTATGACTTTGGAAAACAAGATTAGCTCGAGATTGCCTGCTAGAAGAGAGGGAGATATTTAGGAGAAGTTCTTTACTTTTAATACTGTCGGTCAAAATCCATGATAAAATAAAAGAGTTGCTGAAATCCCAGCAGGACAAAGCCGTTTCAACCTGGAATCCCTGGTCTTTGTTTGCCTCATTAGATGGATCTTCTGATTAATATATACAAATAAGATTAGGCTATCTACTTTCGTTTTGATTTTTTTTAAGGTAGGGGAAAGGTAGGGCAAAAAAGGTAGGGGGGAAAAAAACCACACACAAAACAACTTCATTAAGTTAATACAACTGGAATTTGTAAGCAAAATAAGAGCTTAAATTGCACACGATATTAAATCAGTATCATTAAAACCTTTATTTTGTCAACACACCTCATAAGAAATGTTCAAAACTCAACAGAGCGATACAGCTGAATGTAGAAAAGTAGAAAAAAAAACACACACCGCAATGTTGTTTTGCGTTTTCTCAGCATTTCCTTGAAAGTGCATCTCAGTCCAGTAATGTTTTGGATTTAATATGGGAACAACATTCACACCACTGTGCATAAAGTTGAATCAGTTACCTGCTGTAAAACTCAAGCTGCCAGCTTCCTCTGCTTCGGTGCTGGTGAGTCTGCTTGATCCTTCTTGGTTCCGGTTCCTTCTATCATGCTAACATTTTGTGTGGATCTAAATGCAGAGGCAAAGCCAGCAATGGGTGTTTTGAAAATTCCTTTAACAAAAAAAAAACCCCCAAAAAACCAACAGAAGTAACAAAAAACACAGGAATCAAGGTAGCAGCAACAGAGAAAAGTGAACCATTTCAAATAAGTTGTCTAAATAATTTATATTTGTAAACTATTTAAATTAAATTATTCAGTCAGGTTTCTAAATTAAGAATGTTGCAAATTGTTTTTGTAATGTGATGAGGCTGGATAAATGCCTGTGACTGCACGCCCCCCAAATGTAATTTAGTAGTAAATTGTCTACTGCATACATTTCCTGTTTCGGTTTTGATTGGCATTGTTGGTAATGTTTTTCTTTCATCTTATGAACCTCACCGGCTGCTGTAGCTAATTAGTTGTATCAATTGTATCAATGAATGACTGAAACAGTCAAGCTATTTGACACAAAGAAATCAACACTTGTTCCCCAGTAAAAGCAGCGACTTTTCACGGTGACTCGGGTAAAGATGATGTCTGTGATGATAATTGTAGATCTACACCAGAGAAAATAAAACGCTAAATTTACCCGTCGAGAATGGTCGAGTAATTAGTGTTGCCGCTATCCCGCTAAGCAGTGGCATCCCGGCAGATGCCACTACTTTGGGGGAGAAGCCAGTGAACATGCCGCGGTAGATGCCGCTGTTTGGGGGGAGATACAGCTACATTTTGGTCAATGCTTGGGAAGATGCCACAGAACGTGCGTGTCGTTTACTGTATTAATCTTCTTCTGCTCACCTATTCCATGTGATCCACAGCGCCCCCGTGTGTCCGCACTATGTTATAAGTCACATACATTAACTTCTCCCAGCAAATTGTCGCTGTTGGGAGGAGATGTAACGGAAGATGCTGTTTGGGGAAAATAACTTAAGCTACAGGTGGGCAGGGCTGCCACTC
>JAUZNJ010040347.1:0-10401 GCA_034780135.1 Jordanella pulchra | reverse complement strand
TTTGACCTTTTGCACGGAGCTGCAATGGAAATTTCGTTGAATTCTGTTCAATGACAATAAATGCTATCTATCTATCTTACAATGCCTTCCTTAAAACCAACTGTTGAGATCCGACTTTATTTTAACCAATGCCGTGACTATTTTCTTCTAAAAAGTTCTCTAAAATACAATAACACAAATATGACAACAGTGCTTGTGATATTTGTTTTAGCAGGAGCAAATATCAAATATACATGTTTTTACATTTGATTTGCTTTTATGTTTCTTCTATTCTATTGTCTACTTCGTGTAAAGCACTTTGAATTTTCGATTTACTGAATTGTGCTACGCAAACTTGCATTGCCTCGCAGTTTTTATCCTTTTTTTGCTTGAAACGAGATTTTCGAAGTGGCTGAATAAGCTGACATCCAACCTCTGCGTTTATTTTGGTTCTTACAAGTATGAGAAAGGCAACATTTAGTGCAGTTTGCTTCATTACATTCTCCATATATCTTTAACATCGATAATATTCCAGTAAAAATAATAAGCCCTGACAAACACCAACAGTGTAGCAGTATCTTAGCAACAGCTATAAGTTCATTTTTAGCTTCCTAAACACCTATTTTCTGATAGAACTGGACTCATTGGTTGTAGGGTATTACCCAAACGCTGTGAATAGTTGCTCTACATACAAATTCTCATTTATTTATTAAAAGAAATAATAAATACATATACAGTATAATACAGGCAACAGTCCTCAGTGGGAATATCTTATATTTCCATTGATGTCCGCTCTCAATGGGCAGGGTCATACAAACACAAGGCTTATGGCTTTTAGTCAGACTTATCCTCACCCAAAGACATTACTATATTCTACAAAAATCTATCTTGGAGCTGAATTTTAAGCATTTTAATGCAGTCTTAGGCCACTTTCACACAGCAGGTCTTCATATTTTTGCTAAAATCATTTTTTACCCTTGGCAATTTATACTACTAATAAATTGAAAGTGATCCCATCGGATTTCTCTCTGAACAGTTCTTGACCCTAAAGTGACCTGCATACACAGAGGGGAATGTATAAGATATCGCAATGCAGACGTTTACAGAAGTTGTTAGATGAGACTGTTGCTAAAAATCTTCCATAAAGACTAGTTGAAAAAGTAATATTAGAAGTTGCTGTCTGTGTTATTTTTGAATTGTTGAGCAAAGGGAAACAGTAATCTAATCACATCATGACAAGTTGAAGAAAGGTAAGAAAAAAGATATCTTAACAACTTGTCTGCTGTGTGAACATAGCCTTACAAAGATATGAAATGAATATGAAATCTTAGCTGTGACTGCTATACACAATCAAAAGCATTTATAGACAACAATAATATCATTACAGTCATGCAAGTGGGTAGATATTGAGAAGCATACTCTAATTGTTGATATGCATGTACAAAGGCAACCCCTCCAAGTGTTCATCGCTGGTCCCATGTTCTTTAATATTTAAAAGAATAACCCATCTTAAAACTTAGAGGACCAAATGTTTTTATTTTATGCTGTAACTAAGTTCTCCACTTTGACGACGCCTCTTCTATCTCCTTTTGCTAGAAAAACCTCTACAACTTGAAATTCATAATTTTTTAATAGAACTACAATGACGCACTTTTAAGGGACAGTATGAAAGTTTTGACTGAAAATATATTTAAAACAGCCTTTTTATTTAATCTTTTATAACTAAAACATTGTTTGATGAGCAGATTAACTGCTCAGTAGTTCAGTACCGATGCTTCTATAAGCCTGTAGCCTATTTTCCTAAATCTACTTTGGTTCAGAAGTTCCCTTGCTGTTTGTCGGATTTGACATCAAGCACCTCTGTCCAACAACTGAGCAATATATTCAAGGTGGATTTTGTGGATACTCAGAAACAACCACCATTCAGATCAACTTGGATACCAATTACAACTCCGTGTAAGGTGAAAAAAGTAAACAAAAACCATGTCAAGTATGAGTGTTTTCTATAAGAAAAGCAGAAGAGTTCTTCAGTTCTGGGTTTTGGCTACAGGTGGCAGTATCATTAAAAAACTCCATTATCCATCTAAAATAAATAATAGAATACTATTAAACATTAAATGTGTCACCAAAAAACTGGGCTCAATAAATGTATTCGAGTTTAAGTGGTCAGCCTTTCTTCACAGTCATAGATTAAACAATAAAGATTAAATATTAATGTGACGTTATCTATGTTTTCCTTGATTTCCTAAAGCCACCAAAATTCATAATCTACAACTGGATTATGTATGTCACCTTTCAAACTGATTAAAATAATCTCATCTTTGTCTCTGAGTTACAGAGAAATCTTAAACAGAATTACATTCCAAGTACAGTTCATTTTTAAATATATTGTAAGACTATTTCAGAAAAAGAAATCTTTTGATTATTTCACCTTGGAAGTTTTTTAATGCTCTCTGTCTTTTACTGGTGTTTAAATCAACAGGCCCCTGTCCAGACCAGGACTATCTTAAAAAATAGATGTTTTAACCTTGCTGGGTGTAGCCTGGTCAAATAAAGGTTAAACACATTTCTAAAAGTTAGATCTTTTTTAAAAATGCATAATATTAATAGTTGCTAATTTACTCATGTTAAAGCAAAAAGTATAGATTTTTCCCAATAAGTTGAGGTAAAATAAGACTTTTTCTAATGGTAGTCCAAGAAAAGCAGAGGAAAGACAGCTCCATACACGTAAAAGGGAGGAACGAATACTTCTAGCTTTTCTTTGGTCATTATCCATCCACCATTTTGGAGCTGGCCTGAGCTGTACATGTCAGCATGGATGGCAGACGACAACCCCAGGCAGCAAGCTGAACGAGTCACCCTCAGTCCTCGTGACTAATGGCTGGTCGTTCAGATGGCCGAATGAATGACAGCCAAGCCAACAGAAGGGACTAGAGCAGAGAAAGGATTGAGGCCCTGTTTAGTCCCAAATCAGTGAGCTGGTGTTTGAAAAATTAATTCTTCATTCTTTTTAGTCATTGGAATTAAAGTTAAAGCTCATGCAAAAGCCAGACTATTTAGTTCCATGAACTTTTGTTTTTAAAGCATTGAGGATAAACTCTCTAGAATAAATTTTAGTCAGAAATTGTTCCACAACCAGCTTTTTTCCTCATTATACAAAAACTGAAATGTATGTTTGTCAAAGAATTATAAAGGTCTAATGCTAAGGGTAGAGTCTGCATTAAAAACATCAATCAGAATGGGAATCAAGCAGGAAAGATTACCTTACAATCCCCTTCTATTTCATTGAAGTAATTAGGTGGATATGATGGATTAAAATTTAAAAACCATATGGAAATCCAGAAAACAAAAAAGTGCATCTAAATTACTACCCGAAGGATTGGTTTTCCAGTATGACAGCCTTAATTCAGTTCCAACTAAAATTTATTTAAAAAAAGACTGAAGAATATCTCAATAAAGGAAAAAAAATCTCTTCTTCCAACAAACAAGGGAAGATGCCCACTGATACTCCACTCAGCCAGTTACCACAGCAAAATAATTAGTTCTCAGAAACAACAGGAAGCTCTGCGGTTGGAACCATGAAGCACTTACAAGATAAAAGATAATAATTTCCTGTAGAAAAAAGCAGTTATTTTAAGAGTCTTATTACAAACTTTGCAGTGTCAAAGTCTGAAACAACTAAGGATGCAAAAAGTAAGTGCAGCAACCAATACTGCTTTTGTCAAAAGGCCATGAGTTGGAAAGAAAATTTTTACAATTACAGTATTAGAATTAACGAGGCACTCAAACTGGACCATGCTGAATCCACTTCCATGTTTGATGCTATTGAATATTACACAAGTGATTTAGGGCCAGGATACGGATGATACAAATCTGGCAACACAAAGAAAAGGGCTCCTTGTAGTAAGTGACAGAACATTTAAAATACAAAACTATATATTTTTATGTTCTCCCCAGTTTTTTTCTGCTACTCTTCATATCCATTCAATTCTTAGCAACACTGTGAAACAGGTGACTCATACCTTCTCTATGCGAAAATTATACACTGCTTTTTAGAAAGGAATTCATAACTAACCTTTTACTGTTGAAATTCATAACTTAACACCCAGCTGTATTTTTGATGAAAACAATACAATTTTAAAAACAAATCTAAATACCTCTCTGGATATTTGCTTTAAAGACCAGCTGAACTCCCATTCTGGTTTTTCGTTACTTTTCTTATACTGATAGCATCACTGTGGCCAGTATCTATGAGTTTAAATTGTAAATGTTGAATTTTTAGTCATATCTAGGTAAGTTCACCGTTTTAACACTAGCTAGGCTATACACCGGCTATACACTCGGCTCCAACATGTGCCTCCTGTAGGGTTAAAGTAATCACACATTACAGCATTGCTTCTGGCTTCCCAACAGGGAGGTAGTGATTGGGCAGCAATATGTTCTAAAATTAACTGCAATCTGTCTCTAGAGGAGCCCATTTATCTCACCCAGTGACTCTTCAACGTGGTTGTCGAAGCCTGGACCCATGTTAGACAGAGACACAGATTGTGTGGAAGCAGTGGGCAACATCCCTCAGTCTCCTTCTATAATCATGTATCAGGCAGCTATTTGGAGAAAGCACTGAAACTAGAGCCGACAGCTCAACTGAAACACCAGTGAATCTACTGTTCCTGCTCTTATTTCCTTTTCACTTAAAACCGTAAAGCTTACATTCTGGGATCTGGTTTCTTTGACCTATATGACACTCTTTGAATGTCAGAGTTCAGTTTCGTCACATCTTGTTTTGTTCCAGCTTGATTTATTAGGCTTTATTTGAGTTTAAAGTGGACTACACAAGTTGCTCACAGTTGTTACAGGGGGACAGTTTAGGCAGGGAAACAAGCTGAAGGTACGGGCTACTTTGTCGAGTTGTGCAGGGTTTTTATTAGTAAAAGAGATTCAGTGCAAAAAACTTGGTTAAAATTGGTGCAATCTTAAATAACTGACCAGTAGGTACATTAAATGTGATAAATGTAATAAAGCAGTTATTGAACATAAAAAGTTGAAAAAAATGTGATAAATGTAGATTCATGTGTTTGTGTGGGCATGCTCTTTTATCTTAAATCACTGAGCTGTAGGTTTGCATCAGCTGGTGAAGCCAGAGAGATGCAGCGTTCACATCCCCTGATTAGGCTGTTTTGAAAAAACTGTGTGGCCCATTCTTTCTTTGCTGAACCAGCATAGTGTTTATCAAGACTGTTTTTAATGAACCTGTTACTCACATTAGAGACTCTTACCTTATGTGTATTCACTGTTTCCCAGGTAACCTATATGGATCTACTTCCCTCTTGAGATGAAGGCTCCCCAGAGCAACTTCCTTCCTTATAGTAAACATAGGTAGATAATCAACAGTTTAAAAGTTGTCCTTTAAAGTTCCCATACTATCAGCTTAACAACCTGCATGCTCACCCACATTTAACTACATACAACTTAGAACAGAGACCTGCTAAAGGAACCTCAAGCTGCTCCATCTCAAGTTCCTGTATAACTCGTTGGAACAAGCAGGCCCCCCATGTGCAATCTCCATCCTGAAATCTTTAAGCCATTACCCACCCTCACTATGCTTAAATTTAACATGTTATACTACCTCTGAACAGTCCTAAAGTGTCTCTTCTTTCTTCAAAGGTTAGCCAGAATATGCCCTTGCATGACAGCTACAAACCTTGTAATTATAGTCAAAATATTCCACTCTAGCTTCAGCCATATGTTTCTGAAAGTGTGAAAAACTAAACTCAACCATAAAGAAAAGACTTCTTTATTTTCCTCCTACTCCTTTGATTTATGAACTGGCTTTTGTGTGTCAAGAGTGCTTCAAGTTCGAGTGTTGTCACCTCTTAAATTAAAACATGGTCCATGGCAGAGTGTAAAACTTTGAAACATTGCAAACTTAATTACCCTTTAAATATCAATTGCACTCGACAACGGCCAGCAGAATTGCAAGACAACAAGAAAATTCCCTCTGGAATGTTTGTTTATGGTTTTAAGATTGACTTTAGTGCAGGCAACAATTACAGACAGTGCATAAAAGTGGATGGTTGATCTTTTAGGTTGCAGGTAAGGCTTTGCTTGGACACTGGCGAGGAGAGTTGGCTTCTGGTTTATGTGATGTCCTGTAATGAGTTTGTAGATGGAAATGAGTTCTTACTGTTGGAGATGAATAAGACTGGGAGAAAATCTACAAGTTCTGAGGTTGTGTGGTGGCGGTGAATGATGGCACAGTGGGGCAAAGCAAAAAGGCAAACAGAAGGATACGGATTCATATATTTCTAAAGAACTATAAAATACTTAAAAATAGATAAAAACTTGAATAAAAAAATTACAGCCAGTAAATAAAGAACAAAAATAAAAACATTACAATAAAGAGATACCACAGGGTTACCGAAATGACATACTCAGATTAAATTGAAGTGTGCAACAAAGTCGAGTAACTAATTTAGTCATATCTTGTGATTTTTCAGACCTAACTCAACAAGTGATAAATCTAGCTGACTTTTTTCAACAACTCATGAAGGGACTAATATCTGCTGTTCAGTAACCTTCCCTGATCTCAGATCAGAAAGGAGACTGATATCATGCAGTGAATGCTGGATGAGGAATTGGCAACAGTACGTGAACCCTAGAAAAGTGAGAATCCATGGGAATCCATGCTTGAAAAAAAACAACTGATCGTTAGCAAGAAAAAGTAAAAAAGCAAGCTAATATCAGCATAGATGTAGAAACACTCATTGTAGATAAAGGGAAAAAAACTACAAATAACATCATGGAAAACACTGTCGATTGAAACGGTGAGCAATAGACTAGGTAGCAGTGGAGGAGACAGACAAATGAGCATAAGGTAAATAAACAGCTGATTGATGTGGGCAGCTGAAATAAAGAGGATGGTCCAAAGAGCAGTGAGGTTATTTAGCTGATCTTAGTTGATCAACAATAAAAGGGGCATGGAGACAGAGCATTTAAAAGTGGTGACTTAAGAATGGTCATAGAACTGGTTCCTGAAAAAAGGAGGCCAAACTTGAATTAAAGATGAGGAAGTTAAACAGATAAGGAACACCTGAATACCCTCACCTCGTCTGGTCCTCTTTACACTCCACTAGAATAATTATTAGCTACATGTGAACCTTAATGCTTATATTTTATTTATGAGGAATTTCTTTTACATAAATGAAATTTTGCCTAGATTTTATTTTTAACATTGACATTCTAAGTGAATGAATGTAGTGTAAAGATCTCTGGAGTCACCTCACTTGATAAGGCCCTTTAAAAGAACAGGCCGCTTACCGCTTTTGTTAAAATACTGAAATATCTACAAAACCTGCAGAACCCAGAGCCTAAAACAACACAGAGCAGACAGGTTTGGACCTAAAGAGGTCAGGGAAAGTTTTTTTTAATTAATTTAAAGTCATGATACAAACATATATTTCCCAATTTTTTATGAACAAAAAAGGAAGAGGAAAAAGAAAAAAATCTTGTAGAACCTGGCCCTTTTCAAACATCTTAAAGAACAGAAAAGACACCAGGCAACCCTACTGGATAGTCTAATGGCAAACATAGAGAGGTGTTGGACACCCTGCTGCCTACTAAAACTAATCTTTCCTCAGAGCTGCTGTGCTGAATAAATGGTGCCCATGTACTTCCACTAATGGTGTGTTTGAGTTATACATATAAGCAGGAATCCTCATTTCCCTTGTGTCCTGATTAAAAATTACACTGTATAGTCTTTATTTATAAAAAATGTTTATTTTTTAGTGCAGCACTAAAAAGATAAATAGATTTGAATCCAGAACCACCTTCTAAATGGGTCACCCCAGTCTCACTCAATATAAATTTTGCTAGGATCTGTTACCAAACATTTTTTTGTTATTATTTTAACATTTAGGAACCTGTGCATCGCAAAGCTGATATATACTTTGCCCTTGAAGTCTGGTGGGTTAAAGGCAAAGCAGTATATACACTTTATACTGGATCATTAATCATCTCTGTGAGCATCCACATCAAATGAGACAACTTGCTTTGTGAAAACATTTTTTTTTTGCAAACTAGATGTATTTGCATTATTCTAAGATGTATTCCTTGAATCCAAAACAATACTGCTTATGTGTTTTGTCTGTGAAATGAGAACAAATGTACCGCAAGATTTTTTTAGACATCCCGATTTTGAACAAATGCTTTATCCTTCCCAGGGACCTGTGTGGGCGATATGACCCAGCAGATCCAGAACCAGACATAGATCAGCCGGCTCTTAGGGGAATTATTGACACATTCACAAGAGCAAGTAAATGGGCATTAATAGAATCGAACACAAGGGCTTACTAAGCCCCTGTTCCTACATGCTGGTTTCTCTATTGATATTCCTTGCACTCAAAAGATCCACTTTTTGATAGAGAAGACTCGCTGATGTTGACAAAGAAGCTTTGGAAAACAAATGTCAAAGCCAAGTAGTTTCATTGACTGCAGCTCTACCCCCCCAGGTAAAGCCGATATCAGTAAGACACCACGATCTTTAACAAAAGACGGTGGGATGCAGTTAGTGGGCAAAGTTTTACTTGAAAATCTGTTGAAGAATTTAAAAACAAGGTTAAATTGAAACCATTCATGACAGCAACAGATGTGTTTACTAAAAGGAAGGGCTTAGATCCGTTCCAAACTTGTCATGACATGCTTTTTTAATTGAAATTATAATTTATTGAACACTTGCTAATGGATATTACATTCGGAGGAATTTTTCTACAGCTACACTGCAGATCCAGGGACAGTTTGGTTGACATGGGAGCACAATGAAGGAATGCTATAATTTGATCTGACTTTGGATCAGATAAACAACGAATCACATTGAAGGAATCAATAGCCTAATCATTAACACTGCAGGGGTAAGAGTGGCTGTTGGTTGTGTTAACAATTCTATTACATTTTTTAACAGCATTGTTAAAGATATTAAGGCACACCCAGAACTCCACAGAGCATCTTTTAATTTGACAAGCATTAGTATGTTTTTTTTAAACAAATCAGAGAAGTTTTGCTGAAGTACACAAGGAGAGACTAGATTAATGGGGTATGGCTTTGACAGTGGTAAACAGGAAAAAAAATATGCTGTTTCTTATTTGATTAATGCACCAAATTAGTGTTATATCATCACACAAAACTCCAACAATTTGAAAAACAATGCTGTCAGCTGAAATTCATTGCAAAGAGCCCAACTCTAAATTCATTTAAATTCATTCAGAGTTCATGTAATGCAGCTTCAACACATGGTTATCGTCTGTAAAGCAGACATCATGTCTTCTTTAAAGGAGGGTTTGAAGCATTTATATTTCCCAATGCACCAGGAACAAGAAGGCTGCAAATAAAAACAAAAATAAATCTGTACTGTTTGTTTTTTCTAAACCGTCCAGCTGAGCTTCTTCTTGATTACTGTTAGCAGGTGATCTTCATTTTCTTTGGCTCTTGTAAAAAATGTTTCTTATCTTGAATAAACATCGATGAGTATTGTGAAGACAGTGTTGCATACTAAATTTTGGTTTCCTTTTATTACTGTCACCTCCTGAAAATAAATCAGATATCTTTCTGATGGTGCTTGCTGTCAAAAGATGGTTTTCATAAGCAGATCTAAGTGTGCATGAGACACTGGTAACACAAAATGAACTTTAGTGATTGTCTAGCCCCAAACAGTTTGTGGCTTAAATGTATTTACAAAGCAACACTAGAAATGGTAGGAGTCTTGAAAATATCCTTTTGACTTCAACTGTATGAAAGAAAAAATATATATTGTTAAATACATTACGGATGCTGACAGAAAGAGAATAAGGAATTAAGGAGAACACACAACAATTTTAACCTTAAAACACAGTGACACAGAGGTCAAAGCATGCTTTCTATAAGACATCTACTAATCTCGTACTTAAGCATTACAAATAAGATTAAAGCACAGAGGAAAGTAATAACTGGAGGGGTTTGTCCTCAGTTCAGTTACATGGTTAAAAACCCCTACTTCAACTGCACTCAAAATGTAAGAATGCAATCTTATCCCCTGCTCTGTATAAATATGAAGATTAAAGGTCCCTGTAGGTGCTATGACATTGGGGAAGCATAATGTTCATTAAAACAAAATAAGACTATTTAACAGCACATTTCAATGACCTCTTATCCTTCATGTCCCAAGGCACTTAAAAGGGGATTGCACAATAGAATGTGACAACACTAAAGGAATCTGGGAAAAGAGAGGACTATAAAGGCTTTTAACTGTAATATACAAATTTGATTCCCATAGGGTCTGAATGACCTGACTAGATTAGATTGCAGTGGCGGCCGGCCTCCCTAGAGATGGATGGGAAAAGTCATAACATAATTTTTTTCTTAAAGTATTATCAATGTCAGTTTTACTTAATA
>JAUZNJ010040346.1:0-34462 GCA_034780135.1 Jordanella pulchra | reverse complement strand
TATATATATATATAATTTAATTTAATTTAATTTAATTCCTTAACCCCCCCCAAGAAATTGTATGATTCTGTTTTAAAGACTGAGAAAAATAGACTAAGGTATAACCTTTGACTCACACTCCTCTCCAGGCTGTTCTTATCCAAAATACTTATGTCGCTACCAAATTTTTTCCTTCTACTCAACTTTTCTTTAATATGTTTGGATCTAACCTTCTGTGAAAAGCCAGTTTTTCAGAAATGATCTGACTTACGCTCCCTATTGAGATTTTTTTTTTATGTCATGAGGTAATAAAAATATGTTGCATGTTTGTGAAGGAAATGGCTCTATCTACTGACTAAAGACTAAACAGCAGCTAATAATCAACCTAGAAGGTTTCTTCAAACTGATAAGCTAAATGGCATAAATTCAAGTTGGTGTCGTCGTGGAGTCCTGAAGAACCGCCCTATAAAAGATCAGTGCTGACCTATGTGATGTTACCATGGTAACTGACCTGACTGACCATCCCGGTTGATGCAGCGACGTTCTCAACCCCCTCGATGGTTGCCTGTGACACTTCGTTGGCTCCGGCCACTGCTGTGTCTCCGACGATGTTGGCCTGGTCCACGGTCCTGTTGGCCACTAACATAGAGAGAGGTCAGAGGACAGAGGTCAGAGGACAGAGGTCAGAGGACAGAGGTCAGAGGACAGAGGTCAGAGGACAGAGGTCAGAGCAGCCTGAAGATGACCAAGTAACAAGCACAAAAACCCTGTAGCCCCATATTCAGCTCGGTCACTTATATCCAGCTGATGTATTCATGGTGAAACACGTTCTAGACCTCTCCATCTTTACATGACATAAAAAAACAAAGAAAAAAGAAATGCTTTGATTTCCTGAAGAGAGGATCTGATGGTTAGTGAACCTGAAGCATTTCTGGTTAACTGAGGAGTTCCTCACCTGGATCCTTGGATGGCGTCTTAAAACGGGACAAACTACTAAGAACAAGTAGGACTTGTTGAGTAGCTTGATTGATTATGATCAATATTTCAAACTAAAGTGGGGGATAAAAAAATACACATCATATACAGGTATAGATTTGTTGGAAAAGGAGCTTTTCTTACCTGTGTTTACTGATGACACAACACCCTCCTTTGTCTTGCTCCCTGCAGATGAAAAAAAACAAAAATTACAGTCTTCTATAAAATGTCTTCCCTTTGGGTGAAAAGTAACATGTTTCACAATTATTTTAATTGATTTTCTTCAAAGAAGAAAAGTTTTTCAAATTATATTCTTTAACAAAAAAAAAGCATAAGATTTTCACCAAAAGAATGAGTGTTTCTTTTGGTTTTCTATGCAAAATAATAAGCAAATTGAGTGAATATACAGGGTCTTAAAAAGCTTTCCAACCTTTCTACATTTTCCAAACACATCCTGTAGTATTTCATTAGGGTTAATGTAAAAGACCAGCACAAAGTGGTATCTGTGACAGGGGAGGGAAAAATGCTATTAATTAAGTGAATTATGAATGAAGTTCATACAGTATTTGCTCTGATCTGACAAGTTTAGCGTTTTCCTCATTTGCTGTGTCCCCAAAATGGCTGATATTCTGTAAAGGCTAATAGAGATAACAGCTAATAGTTGTTCTCTACAGCCCTGCATAGTTATCATTGGGATTTTGGTTCATATGCTGTTTGTTCACTAAGTTTATTTCATGAAAATCTACCATCTTTGTTGAAAACTATTAAACTTACATTAAATTACTAAAAGGTGGAGTCTTTTTTCTACTCAGGTACACTACATTTTATTTAGTAGCACCAAAGAAAAGGGGTCTGGGTCAAATTGTACCTTTGAGAGTTTTTACTTGAAACATTAAAACAAAAAAATGATCATTTTCATCTCTTATGTGACAAAATCAGGAAAGGATGAAGGTCAATACATTATTTTTTAAATGCACCTTATCTGTTAGCTCACTGTTGCATCAATTACTTTCAAATTACTTCAATTTAGCTATAAAAAATGATGCTCTGTGTTTTTTAGAAAAGCTTCGATGACCTAATAAATTGCTAAACAATTAAAAACCAGCCCACTCCCCTCCCCCCAGCTTGGTGCTCACTGCAGCATGATCCCAAACCGATTAAATTTCTTGTTATATAATCTGCAGAAGAGAAGGATGAATAGAGGGAAACATCCACTCTAAAAGATCAGAGGCAACAGTTAAAGGAAAAGAAATTATGCAGAACCTCAGCAGCAGGACCATCCTGAGCTCCCTCTCCCTGTGGATTGTCAAAACAGATGCAGAACCTGTGATTCGGCTGCCTCATGCATCCACTCCCTGCTGCCTGTTCCTCTTCCGACTCTGCACGCTCTCAGAGGTATACCATCCACGTGCCTAAGTATGGAGCAGTACTGCAGACCACCACACACACAACTTCATAGTGAAACAGATTTTTTTATCCCTTTTTAACCAAAGGAGCCCCATGAGTGCCACGGCACTCTGTCCGTCACCACAGTGCAGAACAAACTGTGCCACTGACGGACAATTCAGATGCTTTGAATTATAAACAAGAACTGGATGTAAGGAGAAACTGGCACACAGAGCATGGCAGATCGGAGTAAGACATAATCTCAAACATAAATCGTAATCTTAATCTAAATCTGAACAAAGATTGTTTGGATTACAGGGGATTTTATTGGAAATGTCCATATATAGCATGCAAATATGAAGCTCTAATTATTATTTTTCCATCAGTGGATTTACTCATTAGTGACCCTAATTTGATAAAAGTTATGACAGATCCAAAGAAATAGAGATTTTGTAAAGTTTTAACTTAAATATTGTACATAATGACTGTTTCGATAGTTTATTACAACCATAAACATACTTTGTTATCTTGTGTTAAGACCAGTGGAAGCTCCTGCTAAAATGGCACCTATTCCTCTGCATCCCACATATTTTTTTGTTATGCAAATACCCCCAAAAAGCTGTTAGAATCCTTTTTTTGTGTGTTATGGTTCATTATGTTTGGTGTCTTGTAATCTATTTAATATTTAAACGCTCTCTTCGTTTACATTTTAAGCAGATATTTTAAAAAAAGAGTCAATTAACTGCAATTTATACAACTATTTTATAATTATGTATTCATATTTTAACAAGTTATACAGTATCTTATTAAACTACGGTTTCTATTTGTAACGTTAGTCTAAACGTGAGGAAATTAAACAGATTTTGTAAAGACTTCAAGCCCTGATGTGTTGGAAACATGTGTTTCATTTGTTCTGCCCCTACTCTGAATAGTGCACGTGTATTAGGATTAAAGGTGTGAAGTTCGATACAAGTGTACGCCACTTCAACACTTAATGTCTCACCAGATACAGATAATGAAACATTTTCTATGTTTATGGATCGAACCTGGTTACTAATGACTGAGCTGAATTTCTCAGATAAGTTGGTCATACAGTCAGTTTAACTCTGCATGTGAGTTTCTATTAAACTTTAAACAAAAGACAGAAATGTAATATGACGATGGTGCACTGCAGTACAGACACCATGCAGAACACTGTGCTGCACCCAGTGGATAACTTTGAAGTAGATTTTGAAGTGCTCGGCTACAGCCAAGGCTGTACCTGTGTAGCCTGTCATTGCTTCCTGCAGACCGAAGCATGTGCACTCGACTGCAGGCGGATACTGTCGTCTTTATCAGAGACATCGACCCTCCTTACTTCAGCAAGCGTATCTATTCTCCCTCCTTATGCCCTTCCTGCTGCCCCCCCCATATCAAGTGATATATATTTGTCTTGATATTTCAGCGTCTTTGTTTAAAAAATGGATTTTGCTGACAAATGTGAGCACAGCAGACACATTCAGATAAGTTTGAGAAAAGGGTAGGATGAGATTGTGAGCCCCTCATTCACCTCCTGACACTGACTCCTTTATGTTCCTGTTTCAGGATCCCATCATGATTATGAGTTTGAATTCCCAACCTAACATAAGAAACGATGCAGAAGGAGAGGACTGCGGCCATCAGATGAGACTGCCTCTTAACCCTCTGATTCACCGTCCCCCCTTCCTATCTCCCCTCCTCTCCTCTCTAATGGTAACCTTGAGATGTGACGCAGTCTCTGCTGGAGCTAAAATTAAAAGCACAGGAAATAGGAGCAAGATGGGGCAAGATTGGTAATATTTAGATTTTGTTTTTCTACAAAAGTTGTTTCAATTATCAAGAGTTTGTACGATAGCCTACTAAAAAACATTTAACATCCCCCCACTGTTTCACTGGACTGATTGTAAATTCTGGTGATGTGGTAAAAGCCAGCAGCACCGTCCCAGGACTCCTCAGTATCCGCTTGTCTTTCCCTCATATCCTCTTCTAATTTTCTGTTTCTATCTAACCCACCAATTTTCCACCTCTCATCATCCAGCTATAGCCTCTCTGCCCCAACTCATTCTTTCATCATCACTTTTTCTAACCCCACACCCTGTGTCCTGCACCAGTCCTGCAGCAGTATCCTGACAGTGCCCACTTCTCCTACCTCCTCCTCCTCCCTGCGTTTGTCTCACTTGATTTTACCCAGATAAAAAAAAAATGCGGATGTAAGAAAAAATGTTTAAAATGATTACAGATCAAATATGTTTTTTTCCTGTTACATACCTACATACATCACCCCTTCTTTGGTTTTGGCTGCTGCCTCCTCCATCCCCGCTTTGGTCTTCTCTGCAGCGGCTACCACTCCCTCCTTGGCCATGGAGAACCCTTTCATCAGTACATCCATGGTGGGCGATGAATAAGCTGGGGTCCCCTGCTCCGGAAAGGCCTGGCTAGTGCTTAGAGTGAGCGTGCGGAAGAGATGATAATGATGATGATGATGTGGGATGTCAGAGAGTGTGTGCGTGCCCTCTTTTTTTTTAGCCCCTCCTCTTGTTGGTGCTACGGCAGAGCTCTGATCGCAGTGCACAGCAAGGCCACAGCACGCAGACTGAAAACGAGAGGCGGAGGGAGGAGAGAGCAGATATGAAGATGGAGAGAAGAGGAGGTGGAGAGACGGCTGGATGCTGCAGCATTTTCTCCATGCAGCATCCCCGCCTCTACAACCGCCTCTCATTCGTCACTCTCCAGTTATGATCAGCTCAGCCTCTAAATGCTGCATATTGACTGCCTCTTGTCTGGATGCAAACCCACATATTATATAACAGCCAACCAGCTGACACTTTGTCATGTAATCTCAACATGTGATGTCATTTCCTCCCTCTTGCTCATCAGTGTTTGGTCTGCTCAACGCTGGTCCATCACCAGCGGAGCAGGTGACATCTAATTCATATAGAGATAAAGAAGACTCAAAGGCATTTTTGTTTTTGTGAAGGAATCAAGAAGTGCTTCGTCATCTTCACCTGAATGAGTCACAGCCACCTTTCTCCCCCTCCTCCTCCATCTGTCTCACACCGACATGCTGACTCGACAGCATTGCAGCTCTGCATGGACACTGATCCAACTGATCAGGTTTTGTTTGTCATCAGATTTAAAGACTCAGTGGCAAAAGTATATATAAGTATTTATCTGGAAGAGAACCTCCTGCTGAGTCTGAGTGTTTTATGCAATTAGTTTTTATTGTTGATTTAAATAACTGTGAGAAGGGTGACCACTTTGGTTTTTAAACAGGTCATCGTGACACAGCATTGTAGCAGAGACTGAGGAACAGCATCCTTCAGAAAACCCAAGCAGACGACAAAACCACACTAAACTATTTATATAACTAAACTTTTTAACATGTGGTTACCCTAAAATAACAAATTTGAATGGGTTTTACCAAGTCAGTACTTTGAAGCACAACTTTTTACTACAGTTACAGCTATGAGTCCTCAGGGCACAGCTAAAGACTAAGATACTGAAACTGAAGCAGACTAGATGGAATGACTTGGACTTTTCAGCTCTTGCCACAGATTTAATCCTTGCTCTATGTCTGGACTTTGACTGGTCTAATCTGACTCAGGAATATATTTTAACTTAAACTATTCAATGTTAATTCTGGCTAAATATTTAGTGATGTTTGCCTGCTGTTAGCTGATTTTCTTCCACCTTTCCTGTTTGGCTGTAGAGAGGCATCCCCACAGCATGATGCTTCCACCGTCATCTTTCACATGGGGGATGATGTTTTTTGGGTGGTATTTTTCCATGTTTTAAATCTAGTTCATAAAGTTCAGTTTTAGTCTGACCAGCATTGCTTTTTGCAGCCTTTGAAATGTACTTCTTGTGACTTTCTCTGAGCAACAGCTTTTTTTTTGTTGCTTTTCCACAATGACCACATTTGTATTAGCTAATAGTTGCTCCCTAAACACACTTATTCTGCTCTGTGCTTTGATTTTCTCGTGCATTATGTCAAACCACCACACTTCTATGTAGATTTAATAAAACATTTATTCACATTGATATCAGTACATTTCTGAGTGCATTTTTACATACTGTACTTGTGCATATAGATAAACTGTGTTTTCCTCTTGCTGTCACATCTGACAAACATGCTCATACAGTCTTTGTATTTTATTCATAAATCTGCAATTTATCTCCAGGAGCAAAACAACACAAAACAAAACAAAAAAATAGCATTTGAATATTTGTTTTCTTTTGTACATTTTCCCTTTAATCTAAGAGAACTCCAATAATTAGGACATGAATAGAAAGAATCTAATTGTGAGAGAAGGTCTGAATAGTCGGCAGATATGTTGACACCTGTAACCTATAAACACATAGCATTCTCAAACTAACATGTATGCATAGTAATATGTTTTTAGCTAATCTAGGCAACAGCTATAGCTCACTCTCCTGGGAAGTTTTTCTCTTCATTTTCCCTCATAATTGAACCCCACCTCCTGTTCACACCTTCGATTCTTCCCCGTGTTTACATGTCCTCCTTCCTTCTGTTACTTCCCTCTCTTTGATATAACTCTCCTCCTTATTACTGGATATTGAGGATCTGTGCAGACAATCCGTTGTGCCAGTTCTTCAACTTGGCGAAGCGCGGCCCCTTGACCTCTGACTCAAACCTCTCTCTGTTGGTGGGGATGACAGGACAAGGCAGTCATGTCAGGGAAAACAGCTTCCGTTAGCATCTCTGAGAAACTACACGCTTCAGCGTCTGTTCTAACTTTGCATGTTGGTATTTTTTTCTATAAAATCCGGTCTTTTTAAAAATCATAGTGTGCTGTTACAAAGCAAATCATAAATGCCTTTTAAATGATCCTGCATTCTTAGTTTTGCTAATCTGTTCACTGTGTTTCTACATCACATTTAAATAAGGCAAGAAAGTAATACAAGAACGTCACCTCTGTATATTTCTGATACTATAGCATGCTTAGTGAGATCCTCAAGTAAGTTAGCAGAGGTTTACCACTTCTGCATACATTTCCAACACTGTAACATTGCAAACACCTTAAACAGTTGAAACTACAGGGGACTCTTGGTTTGATTGTGTTTTTATATCAGAAATGAACCTATATTTCATTAGTATTTGGTCAAATTGTGCTTTAAACTGTATACAATCGGTCAAATGTGGTATCCTTTTAAAAACTTCTACCAATAGTTACTTGAATTACGGACCATTCCTACCGAAAGAAATGGTTTAACAAATCTTTGCTTAAAAGTTTCTTAGGAATCTAAATTGGGTTTGTGACGCTCCAAAAACTGAATTTGTTGTCTTCAAACCATTTGGTGGTACGAATAATTTCAAAATCCATATGGAAGAGCAAGTAGTGCCCATGATTTAACCTCCTCACTAATTTTCTAAGGTGTTGCTTCAATATTTCCACTCATTATCATCATCATCATCATGTCTTTTGGCTGTTTATGTTACTTTTTGAGTCATTGCTTCTTCCTTTAAGGTTAACTTTGTATAGGACGCATTGTATAGCTGATAACAAACTTCTTTTACTCTCTCTCAAACCAGTGTCTTCATGTGGCTAACCTAACGTCTTATTAGAAAAAAAAATAGAAAATGCTTTTGTAATCGGAAATGGCCAAAAACAGAAACAAAGTTCAGCCCAAATTAATGTCCAACAGTAAGAAATTAAACAGGAAGAAATTAAGGTTGTTTGTATTTTTTTTATACAAGGCATGTTTGTATTAAATTTTAACTGTATAGAAAATGATGAGAGGGGTTAGGGTTACCCCATGATTAAACCCACACAAAATAGAACAGATTTTTACCTTGATTTCTGCAGCGCTTCTTCATCTGGATCTTGCACTGTGAAGAGAAAAGTACACAGCAGGATTTGAAGGCTCATAAATACAGAGAAAAGAAAAATGAGAGAGGAGAGGAAAATATCAAAATTAGATACAAATATTACTATCAAAATATCAAAGCAATAAAAATATCAAAGCTATAAAAATATCAAAGCTATAAAAATATCAAAGCTATAAAAAGAGGCCAAAGGAAAGATTTGGGGGGGCAAGGGTACTGACGGTATTCAGTGCCAGTGATGTGAGCTAGGATCCTGAAGCTTTTCGACTGCAAGTTTGCAGCACGACGAGCCCACTCAGACATGTCCTGGTTTGTGTCTGCTGGCCTGATCACTGCTTGGTACACAGGAGATGCACAATCCACCACTGGCTCCTTGATTGGGAGAACTCCACTGCAAGGGCGAGAAGATGCTTAGTCATTCAAACATGCAAACTATAAAAAAGGCGGTGTTAACATTTTTTCTCATGTGTATATTATCTTTCTAAGCTTAAAGGGACCTTTTTTCTGAATATGTGTTGCTTACTATTAGCTATTGCCCACTAGGGGGCACTAATGACCTGTTTTACATTTCTATGAGGTCAAATAGGAGATTTTTTATTCTGACTTTTTGTTTTTTACACTTATAATTCTTAAATGAGACTTTTAAAGTTTAGATCAATGCTTTCAAAGGATATTCCTTCTTTAAACTCAGCTACATTTCGGCTTTCAAAATTATATTCATTCGACTCATTTATTATTTATACTACACCAAAAAAATTGAATTGTGCATTTTTACATGTATTGCTATTTTGGACACTTCAAATAAAATAGAAACATGTAAATATTTTAAACTTTAAAGTCCTGATTTAAAGTTTTGTACTTATAACTTTGACTTTTAGCCTTACACTTATTAGACAAAAGATCTCAATTTAGACTACAACAGAAAATCATTAATTCGTTTGAAAGGCTTAAAAATATGAAAGGCCATTTATTTAAAAAAATGAAATAACTGAAAATTTTGAAGTTATAATCATGTTTAGGAATCAAAATTATAAAATTAAAACCTTTATTAACTTAAAGTTGAAGTCATTGTTCCGATTTTTAACTTTCAATCTTCTAGTTATTTTTAACATTGTCTCATATTTTACTTTTGTAATCTTTCAACATTATAATTACTATTTATGGAATAAAAAAGTAGCTACAACTTTAAACCAGCTTAAAATATTATTATTTCATTGACTGAAAGTTTAACTTTGGAAGCCAGAATGTGTTAATAGAATAATAGCGTAAAAGTCTGCCATAATTCTTCATTTGGTTTGTTAAGTCAAACTTGATTATGAAAAACTGTGCCGTAATGTCGTAAGGTTTCTTGACTGAACTCATGATTTTTCTATTTAATTTGACAGTTTTATGTTAATCACTTCGGCTGCAACACAAACTCCCTGCTAATAAAAATGCTGTCCAGTGACATTGAGTTTACTAAAGCAGGATTTTATTTGACCTATGAACATAAAAATACGTACAGTTTTCTGTCTTTGCTCTATTACACATAGATAGATGTGGGTCTCTTGGTGTAAATAAATTTAAAGCAACATAACTAGAGCCCATTCCGCATTCTTCAGAGGATACATGCTCATAAAGTTCCAGTTCTATAAAATCACATTGGTAATACTAGACATTTTAAACAAAAGCAGCAGTCTCACACAAAGCTCAAAGTACCTGAGAATACTTTGATGGTTTGTTCTTCAAACACATCTATGCACAACCTATTATCAACAAATAAAAGCACTTAAATAACAAAGGTGAATAAAATGAAGCGGTTGGTTTCATGGAGCGATTAGTTTATAAGCCTTATGGAGCAAGACACATGCTGCTACAGCACAAAGAAGCTGTGAGTCTGAGGAGAATGGAATAATGATGCTGTTGTACTCACGCCAAAGGAGAACCGGCCTCCTCGCTGGGGCCATGTTGGGGGAGGACAGATTGGGAGGGATGGGTGGAGGACAGATCACAGGACAGGTTGGTTTGTTGGATGGAATGAGCAAAGGAAAGTGGGTGAAATGCACAGATACTGATGAGCCAAAAAGGAGGAGCAAGACTTACTGTAACGTTTTGATGCTATTTGGCCCAGAAAAGGCTTGAAGGCTTTAAATATGATGCTGATATTTATCATCAGAGTTTTTGAGCATCTCTTTTTGACAACATATTTTTATATTTAAATATACATCTTTAAAAATGCTTTTGTAATCTTTTTCCCATCGGACCATAAAATTTTCTCCAGAATGTATCAGACCTGTTCAAATGTAAATGAAATCTCATTCAACCATGATGGTGGAAATCATCACTCTGTACAATGACACGAATTTGTTACACAAGGCAACTATACCAAACACCTTTAGGAACTTTTATAATTATTGAAAATGATTAAATAACCAGTCAGAACAACCCTAAAATGTAATATGTCAGGAATTCTTTATTATTTTTGAATTACTTTTTGTACAAAAATTCAAAATCAATATTTTATTTTATTAAACCATCATTTAGTAATTTTTTTTCACTATTATAACTTTTTTCCATTTTGTTTTATTTCAATTACAAGTGTGAATTTATCGTTTTCTTTAATAGTATGTAAACTTTCAAGCACAACTTCATATGTGAACCTATAGCTATAGTTTGATTCTGTCCAGATAAAAAAAAATACATAGAAACTTGTGTAACCACTACTTGCCAAATTTTATTTTGATTTATGCAGTTAGTCTAAAAAAAAAAAAAAGTATTTTAGTGATGAGCAACAATGAACGGGAGAGGGTTATTAGCAGAGAGATGTCTAGTTTTATTCATGGACCTCTAACCTCTGTGACCCAATTACATTTAAGCAGAAGACAACTGATTATGGAAAAAAATCACCTTGATTCCACAAATTTATGAGCTCTGTGTCCGTGATGGGAGGATGAGCACAAATCAGAACATTTAATAAATACTTTAAACTACTGTAGATGTTTCTAAACTATCAGACCCTATATTGTTTTTTTTTATTAAAAAAAAGGAAAGAAAAATAAAGACCCTTCATTGGCCTGGGGATCGTAGAGGATAACCAAAGTTAAGAAGTTAAGCACCTATCAAAGATTCTCAAAATGTAAATAAAGAAATATACAAAAAGATCAGACAAATTTGAGTTTTTTTATTTTTTAGATAAGGCCCTGTCTACCTTTAAGACTAGGCCTAAAAGTTTCCATATAAAGCTGATAGTTAGAGTGGCTGAAGTTGTCCTGAGCTATCTCTAGAGGTATGCTGCTATAGGCTTAGACTGCTAGAGGACATAGGGACCACTTCTCATTATTCTGCTTCACTCTATCTCCATTCTCTCATTCTGGAGTATTTGTTAGTTTAAACCCGAACTTTATCTGCTCTCTTTCATCCCCTGGCATGAAAACTGGCTCAGAGCTCATCTAATTAACTGTTTCTTTTCCCCAGTTGGTCTGCTGTGGTAGTCAATGGAATTGATACAATCATTTGGTTTCCCTTAGATAAAAATAGTTGAACCAGTATGACTGTATGATCTGACTGAATTGTCTCTCTAAATTACCTTGAGATGACACGTGCTGTACTATAGAAATAAACAGAATTGAAATAGAAAGAAAACTATGTCTTATAGTTACAGAAACTATAAATTATTCATGGGATCTTAAAAGCATCTTACTCAGAACCATGATTTGTTTTATTGCTCTTACAGTAACATTTTGAAATATTTCTCTTAATGCCTTCTAAAACCTGCCTGTTTTAAGGGCTAAATCACTCAGATAGACTAAAACAACAAAGCAACACACATTTGGTTGGAATTAACATTTTCATTGGTTATTTATAACAACATCAGAGTAATGTTAGCATACTGTGCAGAAGAAATAGCTACTTGCCAACTAAACTATAGAGTCCTCTCTGATCTGTCTGAACTTTCCTGATGGCATTGTGTTTTTTACCAAATATATTGATTTTTTTCTTTGCTGTTACGATCACATTTTTGCTTTCCAGCTCTTTTAGACCTTCCTTTACTTTCTTGATGAACTGACTGAATGTAATGAAATATGCAATGCATGAAGATGGGAGGCGAAGAACTAAAATTTGATTCATGTTGAAGTTTCTTCTCACCTGTCGTGTCCTTTGGCCTGCGACTGTCCTGCAATGGCGTCCATGATGGCGTCCTGTGAGTACATGCTGATTGGTGTGTTGTACTGAGCGTGAACGATAGTGGCTTTTCCCCCGGGGCCCCTCACTTCGATAGGTTTGTGAGTAGACAGGGCTGAATCTTTCAGAGCTATGGGGTTGAAGCTGGGGGTGTACTCCAAGCTGTCAGGTAACAGGAAGGTGTGGGAACAGATTACAGATCATGGAGTCAGTGTGGGAAATTCCACACTTTATGATTTGACCTTAGAGGTCATCAACCCCAAACATACAAACCAAAAATAAAAGAAAGATTTAAACAAACTAACAGGCCAACCTTAACTGATCAAACCTTTTTAAAATCATTTGTACACAAACTACACATCAGACAAAGGAAGGTAAAAGGTCAAATGTAGGTGCGGCATAAAAAAACTACATGTACATGTAAATATATATAAAATCACAACATTACATAAGACAAAATTAATCTTTTTTTATACAGAATTGTCAAATAAGTGTCTGCAGCTACTTTACAGGGCAATGTTGTATGTAAACCTTTATCAGCACTTATCTTACATGAATTATCTCATAAGCTAAGTATTGTGTGAGATGTTTAGGGAACTCAGGATGCTTTATTAATGGTGTTTAGGTTGTTGAACAACTTCATTAAATCCAGTGTGGGCAAATAGCTTTTCAGTAGAAAGTATAAAGTACTCTGAAATGTCTCTTGCTTTGGATTTGCAAAACAAATAGTAAACCAACACCATCACTCTAAATTACCGCTGTCTGGAGAAATCACACTCTGGAACTGAAATAATATGGATCAGTGCCTCCTACTCTTTATCTAGATTCTGGGACCTTGGTTTTCATATGAAATATAAAACCAAAATCAATGGTCCCATTCTTTTTTTTTATGGAACAGGACTATTGTAGCTCATTTCCTAGATATGTCTTTGTTTGGTACTTCTGGATAAATTGGCCCCAGCTGCAATCCAATAATAATAGTTGAATTTCACTTTATAACAATCTCAAAGCTTTACCATATTTGTTGTTTTTGCACCCTTTTCTACCACACTTCTTCCTTCCACCTAACTTTCTGTATACTTGGATATAACCCCTTAGACTTTTCATGGCCTGCCCTCCTTGTGGTGGATTCTACTTCAATTCTACCAATAATGCTACAGGGCATAAAATACTATTTTATATAAATTAAAAATATCTTAAAATTAAAAAAAAAAAAAGGTTTTGTGTGATATGATTTTCGAGCCAATGTTTAGGTTTTATTCATCAGATGAGAAACCCCCAAAATTATCTTTTAAAAAGATGACTGTGAGTAAAGGATATATCAACTATAAGAGTTAAAATCTTTAGATTCAATTATTTGATTCATTTCGCTTTTCAGTAATATTCTAATTTATTGAGATGCACTGGTTTTAATCCCCAGAAATGGGAAAAACATTAGACTAGGGCACAGATTTTCTGTCTTGTAGCCTTAAAATTTTTAACCCACTAGTGATTTTACATCATGCACATTAAATATGGAAAAAAAATTATACTCACTTTGCAGCTGTGTTTGCAATGACCTAAAGAAAAAAATAAGAAAAAAATATAGACAATGAAAAACAAAGGACAGAATGTTTTAGGCTGATAACTATGATAAGTTCATATTATTTCCAACAATATTCTTCTGTTATCACATGTTCAAAACTGCAGCCATTTAGCATCAGTGAAATGTTTCTCTGCTCCTATTTTATCTCCAGGCAGGAATGACTGACATGAACAGAAGGGTTTCAGTCACATGATGCAGGACTGATTTAGCACAGAACAGACAGAAATATTCACAAACGTGGAACGAACTACCAGATCCATTTATGTCAGAACTGGAAATAAGTTCTGCAGCTCTGCAGGTGCTCTGTACATCTACAAACTGTCTTAACACAACAAAATCACAGTGGTGGGTAGTTAGCAGTTACATTTACTTAGGTGCATAAATATTTGGCTAAACTGTACTTTTAGGAGAAGTTTTACTTCACCATACTTTATACTTTTACGAATCATTTTCAAATCAAGTATCTTACTTGAATACAGCTTTTGGTTACTTTTTCCTACTACTGTATGAGGAGCTGAAATAAATGAAGAACAAGAACATTTTAGTCTAAAATGCACCAGAAGGAGTTAGGTAAAGTTTGGCTAAAATAAGGATTTTTTTTTGTAGACAGGCTTTGTTGACTTACTACTGTCTGCCAAGCCTCTTATGACATATGATAGTCATAGTAATATACAGTATAAAGTATAAGTAGTGTACCCTACTCTAACATACAGTAGATTACATACAGTAAGTATTGGTTTCATAAGTTTTATGTTGGAATAATTAGATCTAGAGATGAGTTTCTTTTGCCTGAGTTTGACATTTTCCAATTGTTCATTTATTTATTCAATTTTCCTCTTTAAAACACCAGGCTTTTCAAGAAACCTTATAGTTTAGTCTGTCTGATTACATCCTTTTTAAGAATCCGATGCTATGATTAGTTACTCTGTACTTGAGTTGCCTTTTTACCCGTTACTTTTTTACTCTTACTTTGACAGTTTCTTGAAAGGCTATGTTTAACTTTTAATTAAATAAACATGTCAAAACAGTGCTGCTCTCATTAAAAATACTATACCAACCTCTGAATTTAAAAGATTTTTCTTTTATTAAAAACATGAATCAAATAGAGCCCAAAAAAGGGTTCAAAAATGACAAATACTATACATTTTTATTTGTTTTAACTATTTGCTGATTGGATGATTCTTTTTTCCGTAACTCCCTTTATAAATCAACTCTGTATAAAGTCAGGTTCACATTGTATGATTTCAGTCTGAATAACTATTGGCAAACCCCAAAATGGTTCAAGCACCAATTCCTTCGAATGTCCTAAGATCTTTCAGAATAATACTGAGGACAGAGTTATCTGGATCTCCCATTCTTAACTTGTTACCTAGATACAAAAACATTGAAAATTATGCTTTGTTTTATAAATATTGCTTTTTGTAACCACATTAAAACCCAATTAATCCCTTTTATGTAGATGTGTTTTCATATTACAAGCATATTTCAAGCCTTTTTTCATGTTGTTTAGGCAGAGAGAAGTTTAATTGCTTCTATTTCTCAAATGAAAGAGTGTGCAGTCAACTATGGCAGCTTAATTTAATTAGTCATTTTAGCTACATCATTAATTTTTTTTATCAAAACGAGACTGAAATTTAGAAGCGCTGTTGCTAACATAATGCTATTTGCCAACTATCTTCTAGATTAGATTGTTAGCAGCTTGGCAACAGTATCTAGCATACAATTTTAGATGTGAGGTAACCCTTATGGTAACTAGGATTTACAGATTTGAAGCCTAAAATACACTACCTACTTCAGTAGAAACTAACCCAAACATATAAACCCAACCGCTCTTAAAAATCATTACAGAAACATAAAAGTATTACACCCATAACATAGAACTCATAAATCCAAATCTGCTCTGAAATAATTGAAATTGATCAATGCTATTTCACTGTGACAATTAATTAACTAATGACTATACCCAATTTCCTTTATTTTCTTAAAACCTTAAAGCAATATAGTTACATCAAAGGATTTATTGATAAGCTCATTGCACATTTACAAAAAGAATCAAATGATTAAACTCTTTTTAATCTCCATTTGAAAACACTTGGATGTTGTATTGTTAAATTTAAGCCATTTAAAACGTCTCTTTTGTCTCCTCCACATAGCGATCATACCTGCCATCTGTGTGCAGTTCTGTTTCAAACTGTGGCTGTAAAGTAAACGTGTTCTGCTTCACCAAAATCTCCATGGTGGATGCCACACAATCTTTGGCTAAACAGGGTTGTCTGCATCGAAGTTGCATCTGTTATCAATTCAACTCGCAGTCTTACTAGATCACCGGAAACACTCCCACTAGGTTCTCATTTGGCATCTTTCTAAATCTGTCTCTTGGTGTTTTGAAGACAGCTGCCAGCCAATTGTTTGACGGAACTACTAAATAATAAACATAATATACAGAGTGTGCAGAAATATTAGGCAAGTCGTATTTAGGAGGATTCTTTTTTATTATTGAACAACAACTATATTTTCAATCATTTCAATCTCAAATATCAAAGCTTAATATTTTTGGATGTTGGGTTTTTTTTTTTTTAGGCTTGGCTATCTTAGGAGGATATCTGTTTGTACAGCCTTCCAGACACTGTTCAGAGAGGTGGACTGTTTCCCCTCCCTGTAGATCACACATTTAGGGACCAAAGGTTCTGTATAGGGTTCAGATCAGGTGAACATGGGGGCCATATCATTTTTTCTTCTTTTTGACCTTTACTGGTGTCCTCCAGGAACTGGCAGTAGGTCTGGGAGTTGAGCTTCACTCCATCACAACCAGAAAAGGTCCCATAAGTTCATCTTTGGTGATACTAGCCCATTCCAGTACCCCACCTCCACCTTGCTGGCATCTGAGTAGTAGTGGAGCTCTCTGCCCTTTACTGATCCAGCCTGGGGCCCCATCACAAGTCACTCATTTCATCAGTCCATAAAACTTTAGAAAAATAGGTCTGAAGCTATTTCTTGGCCCAGTCTTGATGTTTTATCCTATGCTTCTTGCTCAATGGTTGTTACTCCAGAAATGTTGCAGCCATGAAACATGGAAAAACTGGTGGCAAATGGCATCTCGGCAGCTTCATGCTTGATTGTCCTCAATTCACAGGCAGTTATTTTGCTCCTTTTTTTTTTCTCCAACATGCTTCTTGCAACCCTGGTGGCTATTTACCATTAAAAACACTTAATTGTTCAGTGATCGCGCTTCAAAAGTGGACATTTCAAGACTGCTGCATCCCACTGCAAAACATTTCAGAGCTTTTGACTCATCAGATTCCATCAACTCTCTCCGGACCCATTTTGCCAAAGGAAAGGAAGTAAGGTAGAGGAAGCAAACCTCATATGGGGTGTTGATGTCATTAGACCAAACTTTCATCTGGGTAAAAATTTTGATATTTTGTGGTTATTAGATGTGAAAACATCCATCTTAGATAAACGGAGCGTTTCTGTTTTCAGATATTTTTACAAAATCAAATAATCTAAATGCAGACTAACATCAAAGATAGGAGTCAAGTTATAGATAACTGTGACTAAAATGAATACTTTATACTGAAAGCTTCCTACTGAACATGGTTAAATACAGTATTTGTCTTTGTAGCTCTGGATTTTCTGTCTACACTAAAAAATATATCTCTTATAGTGTAAAACACATCTCCCTATAGACTGGGGGGTACCTTATCTTTGGGTCGGCATCCTGGGGATTGAGGGTGATGGTTTGAAACCAGAGTGGAAAGTTCCATTACACAGAGCAACAGCTGCTCTGACCTATCAGGGTGTGTGTGTCCCTGTCCTCTGAGAGTTGGAGCCACTGATATGAATGAGATCACCATCCTTAACTCTGCCTCCTGCTTGAAGTACCTTTGGCTGCTACTGTAAACCAGCTCTGCTCCAGAAGGGAAGAACATTAATAGAGACTGATATCTTGGTGTGATGTCAGGAGACTGGCAGGTTCAACCTAAATGCATCTACATTTTATGTATTTATTTTAAATGCGATGCAGTTATATTTAGCCACCTTTACTCTCATGTCCCTAAATTAGATTCAGTGTCACAAAATGCCTTCAGATATAAAGTAATTATGCATTTTGTATTGCTAGTTGTTCAGTGAACTCCCAGTTCAGTTTTCCACAAACTGAAGAGTACACAGCAAACATGGGAGAAAGTATGTGCAAAAATGTTTAAATTGCCATGGTGAAACAGTATCATGCTGTAGGGGTGCTTTTCTTCGACAGGGATAGGAACCCTGTAATGGTGGAAATGAAGAAGAAGACTTGCAAACTGATTTTGCACAGAAGCTCTCCCTCCATCTTCAAAAGGTTTTATATATTCAACGCAAATACAAATATCTTCATGTTTTTTTGTTTTTTTTTAAAAGCAAGCACCAATCTAGTAAAACACATACTACCAAAGTGGTCCTTTACCTCCCTTAAGAGGAATAAAGCAGCACAGAACCTGTTCTATGAGAAGAAAATGTTCTCTGAAGTCTCCATACTTGTCCCAAAGGCTCAGAGCTCTCACATGTGATACTATTTTTGAAGATTGCAAACAGAAACGTGCCTGGCCTTCAACAAGGTAACAGAATAGCAGCAGATAGAACTACAGTCGAACCGGGATCATTATTACAGGCTGGTCTATGCTCCCTGCTAAAGGTTACTGTAAGCCTCCATGTTAGGAGGAAAGTCTTATAGAGAGGATTAAAAAAAATGCATAAATCGGTAAAAGAGTTAAAGGATTAGATCAAGGTTTAAAATGTTTATAAATTCAAAAAGGGCACGTAAAAAACCCGACCATAAACGTTCTTGTTGTTGATAAAGTTGTTCTTAACATCTTATGAAGTTATTTAAAAAGGTGCAGTTGTTACTTAAAAGTTCTCAGTTAAAAGTGATACGTTAAAGACAAATACAATCCCTTCTTATCCCTTCTATCCATTTTTATTATTAATAAATATAGCGACTTGTTTCTTATTTGTGTTTGTTGATCTAAAACCTCCTTGCAATACTTTTTCTAGTTGCGCTTTACATTTCTACCACTAGATGGACCTATGAGCCTGATGGTAAGGAGCACTTCCCAGATGTTGTCACTATCATAAGCAGACAAACCAAACAAAATCAGATTCTAAACAAACACATTACTGGTTGATTTGTCTGTTTGTTTCCATGACTACAGAGTGGGAGTGTGTTGTACCTTCTGGTGTGGGATGACGGGCATTGGTGAGTCCATTCTTGGAGCTGCTGTAGGAACTGGAACAGGACGTCTGGATCTACACATATACACACATTTTTTTCCGCAAGTTATTGATTTGACTAAGATATTTTCTCCCATCTGACTTTAAGTGGTTTGAGCTGCAGAAAGGAAAAAAAATGGGCTACCTCAGTTTTAAAATAACTTAAAATTACTTGTAAGGCCACCAATAGCTCTCTTCCCACATTCATCCAGTTTGTTTTAATATATCAATTGTCCAGAATCCCTCAAGTCCCCTCAAAAGGATTTTTGTTGATACTTAAAGAAAACATTTTCTCAACATCCTAAACAAATAACTGAGAGCAACTGAGACCACCAGTGTCTTTAAAAGCAAATTTAAAGTATTATATTTGTCCTGTCTTTAAGCTGGCATGGAGAGATTAAGATCATTTATGTCTTCTTAAACTTGTTGCTATCTTTAATTTTATTAAACTTTAAATTTGCCTTTATATGATTTCTAAAAAAAATTATTTGCTTTTACTTGTTAAATATAAATGTGGATATTAGCTTGCCTTAATTTCCCTGTGGAATTTGAACAAAACATTCAGAAATTAAGAATAAACACTCCCCTACAAATGTGTGACAAAAACACAATCTGCAATAAAGGTTTTTAAGTTTACTAGGACTAAAGCAGATAGAGTGGCTGCTGTAATCATCTTCTGTAGGTCTTTTGCTCTTGTTTTCTTCCACCAAGGCACCAATTTGCTTCTTAAATGGTACGATGGATGGTTTCCACATTTTCTTAATAATAATAATTGTGTTTAACACACAGACATCCCACATTCAGGCATCTGAAAATCCATTTTGGTAAACACAACTGATCGAAAACAAGAAAGGTTTTGTCAGAACTAACTATAATATCAAATGTAAACTAATGTCACAATCAGTTTATCTAAATGTGTAAAGCTAACCTTTTTCTGGGAAAACACATTTTCCAATCATCTTCTTATTGCTTATGAAAGAAATGCCACCACTACCAATCTCGTGGATGTTCTGGCGATCTGTTTGCACAGAGCAGTAAAGTCACCGTCGACATGTCTATCTCCATGGTAACAAAAGTAGACTATAAGCACATACTCTACGAGTCCCTCTTCAGTTCTTATTCTTACCTCACCACATTCCTGCCTGGAATAGCTACCCCATCATTCAGTTATTTATGTCCGACTGAAATCATGACCCTGTATGTTTACATTAATTTTTTAAAAAGAAAAAAGCATAAATTGAAAAACTTTTCTGATGTGAAGAAGACCTAAAAACTCTGAAGCTCCACTGGGTTAGGTTGTGCTATGCAGGGGTAAAATAAACATTTTTTGGATGTAGGTAGCACCAGAGCTGAATCCCTTTCAAAGGCCTGAGACATCTTAAATCCGGACGTGTGTAGAACGTCACCACCTCCTTTTATCCTGTTGACCTCTCTCTTAAATGACCATCCTATATTGAACATTTTCCTGCAGCTAGTCCTCATCAACTTGAATGAATGTTTGTTTTTTTTATTATTTTTGCTTTTTTCAGGCATGCTGCTGCTTACTTCTGCATTGTAAGTGTGAGTTTGTTGATTGCTGACTTGATCTTGTTCTGGGCCTCAAGGTGGCTCATCCCCTCAGTGCTGACCCCATCGATGGCTGAGATGATATCACCCTGGACCAGAGTGCCACCTGCTGCCTTGCTGCCAGGGGTTATCTGAGAAAGAGAAGATTTTGAAGAGCAAATTACACACTTATTTAAAATTGTTTAAAGGTACTTAACAATCTGCCAAAAACAAAACAGTCCATTTTAGACATCCATTTTTACTCCTGCATCTCTTTAACAAACTATTGCCTTAAATAACTTGTATCAAATCCTATATTTACTTTAGTTCCAACCGTTGAAAGATCTGGGTATTACAAGTCCCATTTTCTTTTTACTTCAAAGAAGATAAGGACTATCCTGTGACAGACTGGTGACCTGTCCAGGGTCCCCGCCTTGCACCCATAGACTGCCAGAGATAGGCACTGGCCTCACCTTGACCTCGACGAAATAGGCCAAAGAAAACAGATAGATCGATGGAAAATAAAGAGTTATATAGAGGGCAAGGAATGCCACAATAAAAATAGAAAAATAACAAAAATGATTATTTAAATATGTCATAATTTTTTTTTTTCAAACTGTAAATAATTCCAGCCTTTATTTCAATAATATATAATTAATAATATGTGCCTGAAATAACTAAACTGATTTTATTTTAAGAAGTGAATATAATTATTTTATGATTTAATACATTATTTCATGCTCCTGCACTGAAGTGCATTGTATATTAATTAAATTAATCAGGCGGGACTGGAGCTTATTTAATAGAAACCTTGAGATCCGGTTGGCTGCTTCTCACTGAGGAAAATAAGATGACTTCTTGCTGAGTTGCTTTTTTAATCTAAAGTCAATATTAACCTTGAAAAGGGCTCAGATAACTTCACTTTTTAAATTAATTCATGTAAAATACACACATTAAACTATGAAATTTCCAATTGAATAATTTAATATGCAGTTGAATAAACATTTCAAATTATCAAATTAAACAATCAAATGTCATGTTTTAAAATCATTTCACTGTTTTTCGTTTATTTCATTGTGATCATAAAATTATTTAAACTGCCACTTCCGCCAATCAAACTCAGTAGGCGGGACCAGCGACGCTTCCCTAGAAACCTGTCTGATTTTGTCCCCTTTTACCCACCATATATATTTATATGAGTAGCGGGAAGTTTTTTATGTTAACAACTGTAAACCCTTTTTTAAAAGCATCCTTTAATAGAGTCATACACTGAATGAAACATATCAAATGTTTTATGGAGAAGCAGTGGCCAAAACTTATAAATCAATTGTGACAACAAATTGGAACATTTTCTACTTTCTTCCAGTTGTTTTTTTTAAATATTTTAATATATTTTATTTTTTTATATATATTTATTCTTTTAATTTGCAGAGTATAAAACATAATTAATATTCTGGAAGTAATATCCCTATTTTGATTTAAACCTCACTAACAAATATATATTTCAATTGGAATCTGACCATAAGGCCTGCTCCAGTTTTAGGTCAGTTCAGACTGAAAAAGTTATCTTGCTGAACATTAATAAAAAGGAGCTATACATTTTTTTTCTGTTTTTTGAATACTTTTGAAATATTCACTCTTTATATACAGTTAAATCCCTTGACATTACCATCCATGGTTTTATAAGCTTTTATTGTTTAATGTACAACATTTCTTATACATGTTGTATAAGAAATAAAGAGGACCTAAGAAATGTGCAACATTCTTACATTCTTCTCCTATAGTGTAATGAAACAATAATGATAAACATTATATTGGGAGGTAAAAGGAAGAAAGTTGCAGCCTAAGAACACCATCATTATTGCAAAGTACAGGGGTGGCTGCATTACGTTTTAGGGATTGTTTACTGCATGAGGGACTGGGATGCTTCACAAAATAAATGGCATCAGAAGAAAGAGCATTATATTAAAACTTCAAGATGACAGCCAAAAAGCTGAAGCTTTAGGACAGATGGGTCTTCAAGTGGAACAGGACCATAAAAATCTACTTAGGTTCAAAAAGTGCATAGTATGTCTGTACCAAAAACAGCAAAAGCCACATGTTCATGTTAGAATAACGAAATATATACGCCAAGCGTTCATTCTGATAGTGTTTAATTGGTCCTTTTTTAACCTGAAAAATATTTTTGCAGAATGTGAAAGTAGACACTAATGCTGTCTCCATCATTTACTATGCATACGCATTGCTCAACTTCATGGCTTCTACATCTCCAGTGTTTCATTTTTTGAGTATTCCTTGTCTTTTATTTCTCTTGGGATCAAATGTTGATCTTGGACTTTCTTTTCACACCTCTGCTGGGAGTTACTTGGCTCTATTACTTCTTTGTTTACTCAATTCCCACATGCATTCCTCCAGTCATCCAATCTCGTGGTAAATAGTTGAGACGCTTTGGTTTGCTGACAATTAGCCCAAAACCAAAGAGTAAAACGTTATAAGCCAACAGGGCCCCATAACTGATATGGAAAGTCTTTGCAACTAGATTGAGCTCCTGGTGTAGATATTTGTAGTTGTGGTATGTGACTGAGCCTCTTTAAAGACAACAAGGTTCAAACGTGAGTGGCCATTAGAAATAGCAAAATGTTTATAGCAAATAGTATCATTTTAATAACAGCCACACTAAAAATGACATAAAGCATGAAAAAAAATAGATGTAATGCTGGACAGAGCCAATCAAACAGTCGTGTGTCTTTTTCTACAATGCATGCAAATATTTACAATGAGCTGCATGTCACACGAATGTGGCTGATCTCAAAGTGAAGCCTGGGCAGAAAATTTAAGTGAGCTCAGGGCAGTACAGCGTTAGTCTAGACTTACAGTCAACTCATTAAAGAGTTAAAAATAAGAAATGCTGTTGATGCCTATGGCTTCATAGTTATTGACTCTGCTCAGCCAAATTTCATTGCCCCTCACACACAAACACCTGCTACTGACATTCATGTAAGATAACCATAGCTGATGAAGAAAAAAAAGAATAAAAATATATACAATTTTTAACCATAGTTCCTTGAAACAATGAGTCTTTTCATTTAATTTCATATCTATCACATGTCCATCAAGCTCTGAAGCCTCTTTGCTTTTGTCTGCTTTTTGCACTCTTTCATTTGTCACTATTTGAATATACTGGATTATATCTGGGTGTGTAAAGGTGGTAGGTAAAAAGGAAATGGACGTTGTTGGAAAATTAAATGTGATAGTAGGTAGATAACATAAAAAAACCCTCTTATCAGGAATTAAATGGGTCTTTAATTTGTCTGTTTTTAAACATTACTTTTTATACATCAGAGCCTTCTGGAATTTCACAAGATAAACTTAAATCAGGATGGAGGATAAAATGCAGTAACTTCACGCAACTGGAATTAAAATGCTTTAAAAAAAAAGTTTGACCCTTTCTTTAATGATTTGGCCAAGATATATTTTTTAATTAAATTCAGCTAATTAGAAACAATAAATTTCATTTATTTTGGAGCTAAGAGAAAGGTTTTAAAGTGACTCAGAACTCCCATGATCAGAGCTCTAATTCAGTCTAAAAATATTCAAAATCATCAGTTTCTCCAAAGGTTTCTGTGCTTTTTTTATGACAGTATGTGAGGAATTTCTCTCTGCCTTCATGCTGCTTTCTGTAGTTGGTTCCTGGCAAAATCAGATGGAAATCCAACCGGCAGAGTTACGTCAAACTGTAATGCCACCCTGAGCTGTCATGTCAAGCCACAGTGTTTTATGTTATTTTAACCTGCTGGGGTCCATTACCACCAGGAAGGAAGGCGGGGGGCCGGCAATGAAAAACCTTCCAAGACTCAGATCAGTGGATAAACGAACAGATGTCAGCAGCTGTGCTTGGTGAAGATGAGGGAGACACTTTTCCCCCTACAGGTGAGCATCTCACCTTTATTCATTCACCTCCTTCATTCATCTGGTCTTTCACAGGCTCAACTTCAGAGGCTGAACATGAAACTGACTAGCAGTGAGGAATTAAGCTTACTAAAGGTAACACAAGCTGTCATTAGCCTTTAGGCACTCCTTACTTCTTTCCCGACCCTCGATCCATCTCTACCTTCATGCTATTTAAAGCCAATGCTGTTGATCCAGCAGCAGACATACCAAAGAGTGACCAACGTTCTGCTTAACTGGGATTTGTTCCCTTAAATCATATTTTGATCTGAATTTATGGTTACTGAGAAGTTTTCTTAAATTACAGCATGGGTCACTGCTCTAGATGCAAAGATATAGGCAGAGATATTTAAAAGAAAAAAAGTTTAATCACTGTTTTTGCACAAAATAAGTTTACTATTTTTACTATAAGTTTACTATACAGATCTGTTTTGTGGCCAGTGTAAACATAGTCTGAAATGTTCAAATGAAATGCATTTGTGACTGGCTAAGGACACTTAACTTCTTTCATTGGTATCAACCCCTAATAAATGTTGATTTCATTCAATAATTTTTAAGTCTGAAATTCTGTATTTATACTGAAAATAGTTTAGCCCGCAGATAGAAGGACTTACCAAGAGCCACTGGATCATATAAATAAAAAATGCACACAAATGCCAAACTAATCTACCTATTTAGTGTTTTCAACATATTTTGGAATCAATACAAACTACAATATTGTAATAAACTGCATACATTGCTTTAAAATAACGGGAGTAGAGCTGCACAGCAAGCCAAATCAAAATATCAATGTGCAAATGAGAACATAAATACAAGGCAGAGTTGAACAGTCAAGGAAATGTGGACCAATTGTACCGTCACAGCAATTTTGACCAATAATATTACAGTTGCACGTTTTTTTCATACCCATTAGTGGTGGAGGCTCTGATTAAAGCTTATAGTTTTGCAGATAAAGTTAAGGTCTCTGTAAGACTAAGCTTGACTTTTCACCAGTGCTGCTCTATTATGGAAATCTCTCCTGAGATCACATCAGAACCTTCTTGTCTTCATCCCATATGGTAATATTACATAATCTGTGTCATTAGCCCCTCCCTAATCTGTAAATAACACCTTTCTGCATTCAAAATGGACCTACTTTTAGTCTGAACATGCATAAATGTGAGCTGCAAAGGAATAAATAAGGGCAGGCCCAGGTGAGATACTGCATACTGTAGGAGATTTATTAGGACCTATTCTTTTAGGCTAAGCCAGTTGTTTCAAATTACCAAACATGCTAAAGCCCCCCAAATTTAAAGTCTAACAAGTTAACGTATATAATAGGCCAGATCGTACACTCATCCAAGATGATTTCTAGCTCAAGTTAAGAATCAACAGCACATTGCTCGCTGCTTTTCATTTCTAATTCTTTGGTGAACCCTCAATCTGTGAGGTTGTCTTTCCTTACCCTGGAGATGGTGAGGGGCATGTTGAAGTCCTTTCCTCCCTGTAGTCTAAAGCCATATGGAGCCGGGCCATTCAGAGTCACTGTGTACGAACTCATCTTCTGTTAAATGTCAGCACTCCTCCTGCTAACAACTCCTTCTGTTGGTGGACTTCTCCCCCTTATACCTTTGTGCTGGTTATCCTTTTTGTCCCAGTCCCCGGTGCCCTGGTGGGTGCTGGCTTCTCCACCCTCGGTTAGCTTCACAGCCGTCCCTCCTCGTCTGACTCCAACTCTCAGGACAAACACTACAGCGGGTGGGGTGATGGTGTTTGTGTGTGTATTTGTGGGATTGTGTATGTAGGATGGGGGGTGGGGGGGTCAGGTGCTGTGGAACCTCTTAGACTCACACACTCACAGGGGTATGCACACATAGAGACACAGAGGGCAGAGCAAAGCTGGGCAGTCAAAGATAAACGAACCCTAAAACCAAAAATCACAAAAAAAAACAAAAGAAATATGTGAGGACCTCAAGTTTTAAAACTTACTTTTAGAAAAAAACTAAAATAAAAGAGATGTTGCCTTCATGCTTGGAACACATAGGCTAATAATAGCAGTGATCAACAGAGACTTGGGGCCCCTGGCCCCGTATAAGGTCTGTAACACGAAGCCCCAGAATGCTTCACTGCCCGATTCACGTCACTAATATAGACCCCTCTTACTGCAACACATTCTTTCTCTCTCTCTCTCTTGGTGCTATCGCTTGTTGCTGCCAGCACCATATTATCTGTTATCAGGTTCTTTTCTTTTTTGTTTACTGCAGCCTAAGGTTCATTCTGCAAAACAGAGCAAACAATAAACGATTCGAGGCTGACTCCCTGGAAACACATCCACCGCCTGCTCCCCATGGCGCTGTGGGCGTGTGTCATATGGTGCAGTTTAATCAGCAGTCAACCGCAGTTGTTAAGGTTAAATTAAAAGAAACCACAGACTGTTTAATGGGTGGTTGGAAGCTACCCTTTTCTAAATGTCACATCCAGATACGGCTTGGAAACCCTTACCAGCGCCCACACGTTTAAAGTCAAAGGTTTTGAGCAGGTGCGATGTTGCAAATTTGATTCCCCTTCCTTTAATTTCAACTCTTCACAAACTTTTCAGTAAGAAAAACAGAGTAATACTTTTTTTTTTAAAAAAAGGTACTCCTTATAAAAATTCATAATCACTCTGTTGACCTGAGGCATGAGGGAGGGTCTCTTAGAGATGCAATTCCCAGTTTCTGCTCATGCATTAAACCAGTAGAGCACTTGTTGACAGCAACACTAAAAGATAAGTAAAAGATTTCCGCCTAGTGTTCTGCCACTTGTTCTCATACTTGTTGTCTTCTGCTTATCGAGGACCAGGTTGAGGGGGCAGCAGTCTTAGCAGAGACTCCCAGACTCCCCTCTCCCCAGAAACCTCCTCCAGCTCTGCTGGGGGAAGCCTGAGGTGATCCGGCTGAGAGATATAGTCCTAGGCCGCCCTGCCACTCCCATTTCTAATGCTACCCTGGGTAAATGCCAAAGTGACTCAAGTAAATATATATAAGATAAATAAGATGAAAAGTATGAAAGATGACACAATTGACATTAACATCTATGGACCTGCTTTCCAGAGTATTTAATAGCGTTTAAATGAAAAAATGAACGAATTTCAACAATGTAGCATTTGTCATTTTTTTTTATAGAAAAATAAATAGAAGTAGCACAAACATTTTGTACAACAAAATCACAGAAACCATCACTTCAGCGAAGCAGAATTTAAATTCATCACATCTAAATCTTATACCTAAACTGTCAACGGAACAGAGGTTTATCAATAAAGTTCATATTATATATAACAATTTGCAGATTTACTGACAAAAAAAAAATCATATTAGGAGCACAAAGTTAAATGAAGCTTCAAATCATAGTTTCACCCTAATATCCTCATTTTTCCTGATTTCATTTTGACTTTTCAAGAAAACAACAGACTTTATATTTTAGAGCCTAAAAAAGGTGAATAATAAAGTGAGATTAGCTTGGTAAGAAATGCAAAAGAAATTTATAGTTTGTTGCACGTTATTGATTCACCTGTTTCTTTTTCCAAATCATCAGATTTCACATTGTTATTCACTATGATACTTACCAAGTTCAGTTCAGTTTAATTATATGGTGCCAATTCACAACAAAGGTTGTCTTAAGGCACTTTACCAAACAAAAACAAAAAATGTTCAGTCCAATAGACACAGATTTATAGTTGAGTATATAAAATTCAGATGAACTTATTGAACTGTATGCAGTAATCCTTCTTCCTGCCCAGAGTATTACAGGACAGTCGCTGACTTTGCAGCAGTTCTCAGCATGCTCGTGTAAACAGCAAGGAAAGTGAAAAGAAAAGCTCTTGGATATCAATGTCTTATTTTCTCTTCTTTTGCAAAAATTGTTTAGAAATATTTTTCTTGTTCTTAACATGTCATTGAATCTGATTGTTCAGCTTTTCGATAAGAAACTATTGAGTGAAATGAAACAACAGCTTTCTCTCTATAGCACTCTGGTATGTATTTTACTGTACATATATCTATATCTCACATAGAAATAAAAACCGCCGTTATTTCTCTGTAATCACAACACTTGGCTTGATAACATGAATCTCTCTGTTTTTTTTTTTCATGGAAACACTGCATATTTCCATGCTATCAGTAATTACATACATAGCTAGAAATTCCATACAAAGTTTAGATCTTACATATTGTGCAAAAATTATCACGAGATATTGTGATTTTTAGTCACCAAACTGTGTTTTCTACCAAAAAAACCCAACAAAAAGACACTTTTAACAACCACTTAGGTCAAATGCAGGGAATAAAAATGCTTTTTTTTAAATAATACAGAGATTTTTAAATAGTAGAAGTTTTCAAACAATCCTTGACACAGTTATTTTAAGGCTAATTTCTTCCTTTCAGCGTTGAGGTAAATCATCTTTAATGATATGATATGAAAAGGTAGAGCCTCTTTCTGCATACTATAGACATGGGCCAGCATGTGATTAATACCTCTCTCATAAAAGGGATTATAGAAATAACATAAGATAAATATAATAAAAAGAAAGGAGTTCAATGACCATGGTGCAGTTAAATTCAAAAATGTGGATCATTTTTAAAAATAAAACTACCTCTTAAAATAAATACCCTCAAGTAAGAAAGTATAGGTTTACATATTTTTCATTGACCACACATTTCTTTATGTTAGTGTTTCTTCTAAAGGTCTGATGTAATATATTAATCTTAAACATTGTATTTTCATTATCTGCAAGCAGAAAATAATTTTACATTAAAATAAAGGCCTGAAAATGTGAAATAGGTAAACAGGTCTGTGGGTAATTCATCTATATAATGTGCTTAACACAACAATGTTTAATTGTATTAAATATGACTATGTATATTACAATTATTAATCATGAATTTAGTGCCAGATTAAAGATAAAAGTTACTTTTCATAAGTGTGCCCACTGTAACTCCAATAAGAAATAAGCTTTTTCTTAAACTGATATCACCTATTATAAAATTGGAATTACACTATTAACTTTCTGAGAACCAATGCTGAAAAAATGTTTTTAAGATGTAGATAGTGGCTGAAGACCTAAAAACAGGTTTTCTGCACATTTTTTCAAATGTACATACCTTTCCAGTCTTAACTTTTTTGATTGTTCAAATAACAGTTTAAATATTTAGTATAAACATTTATCCTGAACTGCTTCAATGAACAATTAATTAAACAACAGAATAGTGATTCTGATTGTCAGGGAGTGCCCTTGTATTTAATTACTATTTTACGTATGTTTAACATTTTACTGTCATTTTGCTTATAACATATCCTTATAACATAGATTATGAGTTTTTTATATGCAGTTCAATCAGACTGCATTTAGTCAGTATTTCAAAAACTAAAAGGAGAGTTTAGATTGCAATTAACGAATCATCATAAAATCCATGTGCATAATTCTTTAAATGAGCATTGTTGTATTTTTTTGTTCAGAAAATTGAAAACTTATGTTTAGAAATCAAATAGATTTATGTGACTTTTCATGAATTCTTAAGACTCTGTAGGAACCCTTATAATGAAACTATAGGATGAACTCTAAACTTATTTTCATCTGCCAAATAGACATCTTCAGTGCAACAAACCTTCATTAAAGACCCTGTACCTGATTTTATTTTAATCCCTCTCAGAAAAAAATGCCTTTTACATGGTATATTGTGAGGTCATTTTATCAAAATAAATTACATATTGATTTTGCATATGCATTATTCCAGGCATTTTTAGTGTAGTCCTTAACTTCAGCGTGACAGTCTTCAATGGGGTTCATTCTGTAGATCTTCCAATTAATCAGCCACTAGGAGTGTTTCCTAATGAGTGGTGTTTTCTCTACTTTCAGCAAAAATAGCAGAATACCTACTCGCATTCATATTGAAAATGTTGGGAGGTTTGAGGTGGCATTGATTAAACAGTACAGATGGAACATTAGCCTCCACAAGGCAAAGGTGAATAGCAACCAGGTGATTTCAAAAGACTGGATGGAAGTAATTTGCCTCCATGGACTGAAATAAGGGTGAAACAGCAAATGCTTTTTCACCTTTTTATAAAAGGAAAAGAGATGAGAAAAAACAACAACTCCAGAAACAAACCCACTCAACTACTGTAAATGAAAAAAATAAACAAATAATTGGTATTAAATGTTCTTTTGTTTTTCTTGCCTTCATATTGTTGAACAGTATATATTGATTGTAGCTTAATTAAAAGCTTTAAAAACAACCTAATAAGTTATTAGGGTTAAAAAGGGAAACAGAAGCTCCTATTTTCTGCTTGCACGACCTTTCTAAACCTTGGCATTTATTTATCAAGAGCAGAAAATGACCCATGCCTATAACGCAGACACACATCAACTACATTTCCTGGGCATTTTGACTCATATCCATTTTAACTGCATGCAAACTTTTCCAGAGTTACCAAAACTATCAAAGGGCATGCTGGTACAAGTTCCTCCCTAGAAGGGAGACAGTGGCACACCGTGCTGAACTGCAACCTTTTCACGGTAACGCCGTTGTCTCCAGCCTGGCGATATCGAGTAGCTCCTTACTGACCGGAGTGACAGTTTTAGCCACTTTTAGGCTCCCGTGGAAACCAGGAGGACTGTGCAGTATGGACGGGGTGGATATGGAGGTGACGATGATAGACGACGTGTTCTTGGACACTGTCGTTGGTCCAGGTTCCCTTATCATGCTTTCCATCTGTAACATAGAGAGGAGGAGGATTTTAGGCCTTCTAAAGGCAAACTAAGCAGCATACTTGTGAACAGGTGATAAGTGGTGGTTCTGGTGAAGGACAAAAAAGATGGCTGCATAACTTGGACTAGAAAAACCCTCAAAGGACACAGAGCAATCATCACCCTTTAGCAAAGTTTTGAAATGTTTACCATCAGATTAGGTTACTAAAAACTGAAAAATGAACCTCTATTTTTAATAATTGTTGGGTTAGCAGGCTTTAAATGCTAGTAACTTTTTCTACATTACCTTTTTCGATTGAAATGTATTTCTTTTCAAACTAAGACAAAGTTAATAGAATCAATTCACACTTTTTCACTGATAAAAAAATCATTGATGTGTGTTTGGTTATAAAATCATAATCAACAAAATTAGAAATATTGATAAGTAAAGCTGGCAAGCATTAATATTCTAACAAGATTTCCATTAATTCTAACATAAAAACAGGAGAAATATATAGCAGAAGTCAATTACTGGACAGGCTAGGGCCACATAACATCCTAATTTATTTTTTACATTGTTAGAGTTTTTGAAAATTGTATTTAGTTCTTGTGAACCGAGTCTATTGTGCTGTGGCTTCATAAACTTTTATACCCCTAGTTAGAAATATTTTATATGGGATGTTTTACTCAAGGCTCATTCTCATATAAATTATTGTTTCAAATAAACCCTAAAAGAAATGATCTAATCCTAAACCAAAACATTTACTTTAATGCATTACTACAAACACATTTACAAACATTTGGTTGGATTTAAAAGAGCTAATACAGCTACTATAGACTATATTTAAAAAGAAAAAAAAATATTTTCTTCATCCAGCTAAACACAATTTCAATGATTTTATATATATAAATAAATATTTAGCATTTTTGATGATTTTTTCATATAAAAAAGGGAACCTTTATCTGCAAGCTAAATTCTGGCGTTTTTTGTGAGTTCACAAACATATGAGAATCCATCTTGTAACACTCCAACTTAAACCTTTTAAGACTTACCCGAAACAGGTCAGCTGTATTTGGTTGTATTATGGTTGTAGCATTGATAAAACAAAGAGCTGCTGAGTCCACAGCTGAACCGTGATAACGTGACAGGAGGACATAGGCTGCTATGACATCTGTCATCACATCTGTGATTTCATCTTTGAAAGAGGAACAGCGAGACCATATAAGCATAATTTGATGTAAGTCTGTGTAAATTCTCTGTCATCTGGGTCATAGCGACCACAAACAGGCTCAAATTGGAGGGTAGCAGACTTTCACTTTGTTTTTTTAAGACGTTTCCACACCTATTCAGGAGTCTTTGCCAGTTCTGTTGGCTCGCACCAGAGCGACCTATAGATGGAGCTCTAATGTATTTAAGCAGCATAGAGGTCCATCCGTTTAAGCACATTCCATGTCAGATGTAGATCAAGTCGCCACCCCTTATTCTTCTGGATTGTTGGATTCTTTTGTTGTGCATGGACTATTTGATTGGCCTTTTGGGTCATGCATTCAATCAATGGATTGTGAATGCCTGGAAGCTAAAACCGCAACCCCGCCCTCTCTGTTAGGTGGATTTTCTTGTTTCACAAATATGGCTTCATTGACCCCCACTTCAAGGCATCTGCCCTCTCTGTTTAAAATCTGAACATTTTGGTCTTCAAAGGTGTTGCCGTTGTTCTTGAGGTGCAAGTGTACAGCTGAACCTTGCCCAGAGTTACTGGCTCTTCTAGACAAAACAAGACTCAAATAATCCAGAAGAACAAGGTGTGGCTATTTGATGTGAATCTGACTGATAGTGTTCAAATAAAAATTTGTCATGTAATCATGAAGGGTAAAACATTAAATTACCATGCGCAAATGTTACAGGAAAAGTAAAAAAAATGAATGAACATCAAAATTTGAATAGTAAACACTGTTATATTACCGTCTTTGTAAAGATATAAATAGCAGACAGTATTTTTCAGAATAATTTGTAGATGATTTGGCTGCTTAAAACTTGATTATTTGATAACTATGGTATGAATTAATGATTAGTGGATTCTTACACTAGCAGGTAGATGGCTGGTTGGCTGCCGGCTGATCTCCAACATGCAGATGTCTTCAGGCTCTGTCAGAGTCTGAACAGTAGCAAATAAAAACAGTTTTAGTGTCTTTCCTCCTTTAAATGATTTTATAAATGGACAGAGAAATCCTCAGGTGGGCCTTTCATGGGAGACTTGTAGTTTGTCATGCTCAGTGTTTTAAATCATAGATCCTTACTGAGAGCTGATATAAAAAGTTGGACACAAATGGAAATCTTTTCAGTTCTTTTTGACATCTAATGCTTCATTTATTTTGTTTTTCAACAGGAAAATATAAAAAATATATTAAATATATGTTAAAGTGTAAAATGAAATAACAAAAACAAACTGGTTTGTATATATTCAAGGACTATTTTACTGCTATTTTATTTTAGGACCTTGTGATTACATTTATAAATAAAATAAAATCAACTCTAATGAATCTGATAGACAAAAAAATAAATACATTTCAGCTGTTCAGGCAGGATTTCTTTGCTTTTCTTGATTCCTTTAATTATACATTCATAGTTAGCAGAGAGTTCAGAAAGGATAACAAAAATGATCTAATTGTACAAAGGTATCAGTCAGCAGAGGTGTACACAAAATCATCCATAGTATACATGTAGTGGGGCATCTGAGTTGGTCTAAAAATTGGAAAACAAATGCTGATATATTAAAAAAAAAAACATACCGTATTTAAAAGAAAGTACAGAAGCTGTGCATGTGACAAGAACTCTCCTCATGACTGAATTTAAGGGTCACTGCTGCAAGAGTTTATTTATTTATTTATTTTTTGCTTCAACAAACATCCAGACCAGACTAAAAAGTTCAGCTCTAAATAACATAGCAGTAAAAGAATAGGGAAAAAGAGTTGGCTGCAGCTCCATCACCTGAAGCTACTAGTCTATAGACAGAACTTTGTTTATTTTCAAAGTGGAAAAAAATCATTAAATGTTCTAAATATATCTTGA
>JAUZNJ010040345.1:0-10401 GCA_034780135.1 Jordanella pulchra | reverse complement strand
CCCCAACATGTCCGGCTGGACAACCACTTCTCATCCACTATCATCATAAACACCGGAGTGCCACAAGGCTGTGTGATTAGTCCCTTCCTCTACTCCCTCCTCACCTACGACTGCAGACCTGTTCACGGCTCTAACGTCATCGTCAAGTTTGCAGATGACACAGCGGTGATCAGCCTCATCAGAGAAAACAATGAGGGCATCTACAGTGAGGAGATGAACATTCTGGCCGAGTGGTGCAACAAAAACAACCTGCAGCTGAACACCGAGAAGACCAAGGAACTCATCGTGGACTTCAAGAGGAACTCTGACCTACACCCACCCATCTACATCAAAGGGATAGCGGTCGAGTGTGTGGACAGCTTTAAGTTCCTGGGAGTTCACATCACCGAGGACCTGACCTGGACAACCAGCTGCTCCAAACTCATCCAGAATGCGCACCAGCACCTCTTCTTCATGAGGACCCTGAGGAAGAATCACCTGTCCTCGGAGATCCTCACAAACGTCTATCGCTGCAACATTGAGAGCATCCTCACCAAATATATTACGGTTTGGTACGGTAACTGCTCTGTCTCCGACTGGAAAGTGCTACAGAGGGTGGTGAGAACGGCCAAGTACATCGCCGGGGCACCGCATCAAGGAAATCTACAGGAAGCGGTATCTGAAAAGGGCAGGAAAATCACGAAGGACCTCACTCACCTTGCACACACACTCTTTTCCGTCCTGCCCTCTGGGAGGCGTTACAGAAGCCTATGGACTGGAACCAACAGGCACCGGAACAGCTTATTTCCCACGGCTGTTACGCTCCTGAACGCCTCCTGACACAAACTATTAGGACTGTACCCCACCATCCCCCCATACAACAATAACATATGGACTGTCCTCACACACATACACACACACACACGACCTGTTCCCTCACACACATACATAATCTGTATATAATCTATAACCCTTATTTACCATTATCTATTTTGTATTATAAACCTTCTAATACATATACAATCCATTCCTAACATTCCTGTATACTCTGTATAATCTGCATAATCTGTATAATATGTGCATATAGCTCCCGTATTTATATTATATTTATACAGAACATTTTATTTTTTAACCATCCTTGTACACCTGTAAATAAATATCTATATCCTGTATAGCACTTCTGGATAGATGCAAACTACATTTTGTTGCTTGTACTTGCGACAGTGCAATGACAATAAAGTTGAATGCTATTCCATTCTATATTCTGTACAGATGTTTCTGTATACTATCTCATGGAAAGTGGGAGCAAAAACAAAAGTGTTTAGCGTTTATATTTTTGTTGGGTATATATATACATATATATATATATGACGGAGGCATGACACAGAAAAGCATTTGTAAAAACACCAGTAGAGCCAAACACTTCTTCTTGACAGAACAGCCGCCCCAGACTGTAAAACCAGACCTGTGCAAACCATCCTGGAATGCCCGGAGCTCTAGTAGGTCGTCAACGGCACTCCAAGAGCCTGCATTGCAAACTACATGGGGCTGTGGAAAACCACACTTGAGGCCAACTGAGGCCAATGTCATTCATGTACTCCTGTATATAAATGACATGTTTGAGTACTCTGGTACCTGAATGACATCAAGATGCATGCTAAGAGTGAACAAGACATTGACTCGCTGATCCATACCACCAGGATCCACAGCAGGAACATTGGAGTGTCATTCGGGCTGGGGAAATGTGGTCGGATAGGGACAAGTACAGGGGAGGTAATCGACACATCGGGGAACCGACTCCCAGAAGGGAGAACAGAAGATGTAAAAAAGAGGTACGGGTAGCTTGGAATACCAGAGGCAAATGGCAACCACAAAGAAGCCAAGCAAAGCAGCAACAGCAGAATAGCTTCAACAGATGGGGCTGGATGACAGTTACCTTTTATATCTGTGCTTCTTTCTGTATGTCTGCTTCTGTCTCCTTGAACCCCATTTGGCCTCAGCAGATGGCTGCTCACACTGAGCCTGGTTCTGCAAGAGCAGTTGTGTCAAACTGGTTCCAGAAAGGGCCATGTGGCTGCTGGTTTTCTTTCCACCGAAACAGTAGCACACCAGACTCCAGTCATCCCATCAAGTCATCAGGTTAAGACTAGACTCACTTGATAAGATGAATGGAGTCTGGTGTGCTACTGTTTGGGTGGAAAGAAAACCAGCAGCCACACGACCCTTTCTGGAACCAGTTTGACACCTATGTACTAGAGGTTTCTTACTGTTAAAAATGAGTTTTTCTTCTCCACTGTCACTACATGCATGCTTGATGTGAGCGATTGCTGTTGAATTAATGTGTCAATGCAATCAGCTGGTTTTCCTTAGATAGAAAACTTTTAACTAATCTGACTGTGTGAGTTGATAGAATTGATACAAACAGAAAAAATGGTTGACGCCAGCCATCCAGATATTGTGATCATTGATAAGCAGCAGAGGACAGCAATTGTGATTGATCTGACAATCTCAGATGATGGAAACATTAAAAAAGAAGACATGAGAGACTGGAGGAATATCAAGGGCTCAGGGAAGAACTAGTAAGAACCTGTAAGGGGAAGGCAACTGCAGTGCCTGTGGTATTTTAGAGCAATTGGGTAAGTAACTCCCACACTGGAGAAGTAGCCACAGTACAGATACAGTACCTGGAGAAACATTAGACATCTCATTCCAGAAAAATTGCAGGGCAAGTTTATTTGCATAGCACATTGGAGTACATTGACGATTCAAACTGCTTTACATGAAATAGTAACTGCCTTTTTGTGCCTCTGAAGGTCCAGGTCTGAGTCATCATGACACCAAGATTTCGGCCATAATCAGTGGTTTCTAGCTTTAGTAGCTGAAGCTGTGAGCTAACTTGGGATCTCTCCTCCTTTACTCCAAAAATTATTGCCTCAGTTTTGTTTTTATTCAGTTGGAGAAAATTATGGCTTATCAACATACTGATCTGTTCTAAGGATCTAGCCAACACTCTGATGGATTCATAGTCACCTAGTGAAATTGTGATGTAAAGAGGTGTATCGTCTGCATAGTTATGGTAACTGATCTTGCTGTCTGCTATAATCTGAGCTAAGGGGGGCATGTAGATGTTAAACAATGATGAAAGGATCCTTGAGGAACCCAGCATGTGATTTTTCTCATCTCTGTTTTAAAGTTTCCAACAGACACATAGAGGTCACTGTTCTTCAGGTAGGATTTGAACCAGCATTGTGGTTCTTCCAGAGACTGAATTTTTATGAATGTCTTTGAACACCTCAATCAGGGCAGTCTTTGCACTGTGGTTGGCACGGAAACCTGACTGGAAGACATCAAAGTTGCTTATTGTTATGAAGGCATTTAACTGTTGAAACACAGCTTTTTCAATGATCTTCCTGATGAAGGGGAGGAGTGAGATAAGCCAGTAACTCTGCAGGACCAATTTGTCCTAGTTGCTCTTTTTCAACAATGGTTTGATAATTGCTATTTTTTTTAATGTGATAGCAAAACACCCAACTTGAGGATTGTGTTAATGATTTGAATCAAATCAGATCCTAAAGCAGTTAAAACCTTCTAAATAAAACCTGTGGGTAAACCATCAAGACAGCAGGAAGGGGAGCTTAGCTGCTGCACAGTTTCTTCTAAAATTTTGCAGTGTATTGGGGTATTTTAACAGGGTTTATTCTGACTGGAGACATTATTGGCACTGGAGTTGGCGTTGATGTGCACACTGCTTTTCTAATATCTTGTATTTTCTCAGTAAAACCTTTGGAAAGGGATGGGAAGGTTTGCTAACTTGTCAACTGTGGAAAGCATGGGTAAGAGCATTGCTGATGTTTTTGTTGACAATCTCAGAGAAAAAAGATCCTCTTGCATCTTTTAGTTGTAAATTATATCTTTGAAGTATCTCTTTATAAATTATATAGTGAACCTAGAGTCCATTTTTTCGGCAGCTTCTTTCGGCTTGTCAGCATTCCCTCTGTTCTTTTCTTTCTGAAGCATTTCTCCATGTAGATTTCATCTTACCGGAGACAACTTTCACTTTAACTGGAGCAATGGAATCAGTGATGTCCATGAAAACATGCTTTCTCATAACATTTCTTTTGGTAATAAGGTTAGTGAGAAAGATGGTTACAAAGTATACAGAACTTGAAAAGCACTCTGAGAGTGCAGACCTCCACCAAGCAGCTCATTTCCCCGACATATTATGACCTCCACTTGTCATGATCACGGGTTCCCTCTGCCTCCTTTGTGGGCTCTTTCTCTGTTGCCTAGTCCTCTCTCTCCACTAGATGGCACCAAGTCCAAGTTGGAGCGCGGTTTGGCGTTCCCAGCACAGCTGCATCCTATCTAACTTAATCAGACGCTGTATAAGAAGAGGTTCCTGTCAGATCATTGGAGCCGAGTGTTTTGCCTGAGTTGGTAACACTAAGCCTCCAGGGTTACTTCTCTGATCTCTCTTCCTTGTCGCTCTGAGCTAACAGTTTATTTTCCTTGTTGCCTTCAGGTGCTTCAGTGATCGTCTGAATCGCCGGATCTCTACCGTCTACTTCTCCAAGTTCCTTTGTGACGCCGTGTAAGTTACCCACTGGTTGCCCGAGGTCCTGGATTCACTTTCCTCGTCGCCTTCCACTGTTCAATGGTTCAATTCCTCTCTGGCAGTCAAAATCTCTTCTGGCTCTCCGTCTGGTTTGTGTCGGCCTGTCCGCTCCTTACCGCGCTTCCCCCTTGGTTCCTGGATCACGAGAGAGACTCTGAACCCGGATCATCCACACCCCCTCCCAGAGACACTCCTCATCCACAACCGTAAGCGAACTAAACTCAATCACTCAATTCAGCACAGCTTGCTCCCACTGACCTTGAACTCACCGCTCTGTTTTCTCCCTCAGTGATTGAGGCTTCCTACACCTGCCGCTTGACTTTGGCCTGGTTCCGTGGCATCTCGCCAACCCTCGGTATTTCTAATAAAATAACTTCATCTGATTACTCTCTCCTGTCGTGGTGTTCTGCATGTGGGCTAAACAATTCAAACCCGTCATGACACCACTTTACCGCCAGACCCAGATCATTACCAAAAAAATTCCTGTAGCCGGATCCTGATCACCACCAAAAGTTAATGGATTGGTTCTTAGCCCACGGCGCACCTTTGGTAAAATTTACAAGCAAATCTGTTGATAACGTTTTCTGTACATTGCTAACAGATGAAAAGACAAACAACCAAACAAACACTGCCAAAAACATTACTTCCTTGACAGAGGTAAAAATGGTCTGATAGGGCAGCATCAGTCAAAGAAACATTTGAAATATTTAGACCTCTGCTGATGACCAAGTCCAAAATATATTCTTGATTGTGTGTTGGCTGTTTAACATGCTGAGTCAAACCAACACTTTTGCGAATATCACACAGTTCTTTTCCATCTCTATCTTCAGGGTTCTCAACATGCACAATAAAGTCCCCCACAATGCATATTACAGTTCAATGAAATTGTTTAAAAAAGTTTCTTTTGGACTTGTGAGGCCTATAAACATTCACAAATATGGCTCAAACAAGGTTTTGTACTCGGATAGGCAGATATTCAAAAGATTCATAGTCACCCAGTGTCACCTTTCTCCACTTCATCATCATTCATCTTCTTTTTAAACAGTCTGTTCTGACAGAGAAAATTGTAATTTGGAGGTGCTGTCTCCAGTAAAATCAGCATCTCTTTATTTTCATCTAGTCATACAGTATCTCTGTTTGAAACATAAACATTTTGCTGTCATTAAGTCATTAATTAAAAATGATTTTCCAGTCATAGATCTTATGTTAATAAATCCCAGTTTAAACACCTTTGTTGATATCGCCTCTCTAGCTGGTTGAGGTCCACATTGTATAGGTTTCAAGATGAATGGTTTACTGTTTTTTATCCTTTTTGCTTGGTTCTTTCTGTTGTGTATTAAACCAGAGATTTTACATTCATTTTCATTTTGAGGTCCAAGCTTTTCCTTGAGAGAATCAGTTCTGTCGTTATACCACACTCCTTCTCATTACAGAGTTGCACATCACCTGATTTATTTAATTGGTACCTGGCTTTCAAGCCTATAGAGCTTGAAGTGGGACAACATGTATGAAAATGATGATGTGATCAAAATACTCATTTGCCTAATAATTCTGCACACACTGTAGATAGTAATTCAGGTTTTTTATTTCTTTAGGGCATCTCTGTAATTTGTGTAATGTTGTTACTAAATAAAGTTGTACCTGAAAGTTTACATACCATTCCATTAAAGATAGAACAAAATGAGCTGCCAGTAACTGAAATCACCTACTGTTGTTATGTTCAGAAAATGTTCAGTAATAATTCTGCACCTGTTGACAGGTATGTTGGTTCACTGTTTCTAATAAGAATTATATTGTATAGATATAGATTAACATACATATGTCTGTATGTGCATGTCTGGGTGTATGTGTATATTCATGTATGTAAATATACAGGACTGATACCTGTGGTACTCCACAGATAACCCTGGAGCTTGAGGGAGATTTATCATTAACATCAAAAAACTAAAGCATGTCAAATAAAATTTAAACCAGGTTCGTGTAGTTCATTTAATTCCTACAGAATGTTCAAGCCTTTCTAAAACAATATTGTGATTGATTAAATCAATTGCAGCACTGAGATCTTACAGGACCAGTACAGACACAAGTCCATAATCTGAGGCCAGTGCTGTTTTAGTTCTGTGAGAACGTAACACTGAAAGCTAAACTTGTTCAAATCAGTCCAAGCACAGTACAGGATCTATAGCTATCTCGGATGCTGCCTCACTTTCCAGAGATGAACCATTATATGTAGAGGGTTGCAAATGGTATTTTTTATAGAATCCAGCCAATCAGCCCTCATCATCTCCTGTGTATTTCTACAGCTGGGCCCAGTAGTCGGAGCCGAGTGTTTGCTATCTGATGGTATCACAAAGCCTCCTGAGCTACAAGCTTCCCTAGAGATCTCCTCGTTGACAGTTTCTGCTAGAAAATAACCTCCTTGTGTTTATCTCCTCGTTGCCTTCAGGTTCTCACAGAAAGTCTGGATTGCCGTCTGCTCCTGGCTTTCCATGTGATTCTCTCTCCTCGTGACGCCGTGGTTGCTACCCACTGGATGCCCGAGCTCTCAGCTCCTTCTCTCGTTGTTTACCTGGATCCTCAAAGCCCTTCTACTGGCAGCACAACCATTCCTGGAAGAACCGTTCAATCTGAGCCAACCTGTCCGTTTCCCACCGCACTCCTTCATTGCCTCTGGACCCACACAGGATACTAGGACCCCGGACACCAGAACCCCCCTCTGAGCATACTACACTATCTTCAACAGTAAGGAAACAAACCTTTATCGGTCAGAGACAGAGGCAGAGTTTTCCCACGTGCCTTGAACTCATCAGTCTGTTTCTTATCCCAGTGACAGTTCCTGCCGTTTTGTTTCCCCCCGGACCTGGCTTTGGTCTCGCTAACCAGTTTCATCACCTCAATAAACATCCTAAACTTGTAACGCTTTTCTGTGTTTGGTGTTCTGCATGTGGGTTAGACAGCTAAAAAAAAACCCAAACATGACAGAACACTCAGCCACACAGATCAACCCAGCAGACGCCATGCAGAAAGCGTTATTAGCACAGCAAACCCTTTTGCACTCCCATGAAACCGCTATCAAAGAACTGAACTGAACTCAAACTGAAATTTCTCAACAGCTCTCTGGACTCACTCAGGTTTTGCACAGTTTTATGGTGCCTAATCCTCCTCCGGAACCAGAACCGGTCTCTCTTCCCCAGCAACCAGAAGCACCACCTGAAATCAGACCAGCAACTCCAGAGAAGTTCAGTGGTGAGCCAAATCTGTGCAGAGGATTTTTGTTACAAGTCTCCATTGTTTTCAACTTTTCAGAGAGTTATTATCGCTATGATGATAAAAAAAAAAGATTGCTTTCACAATTTCATTGTTGAAGGGACGAGCATTGTTATGGGCTCAGGCTCGGTTCCCAGATCCATCCTGTTACGGTGTCTCTTTTCTGGAATTCATTAATGAGTTTAAGCAGGTTTTCAGCCTCAAGTCCGACAGATCAGCTCATTCAAAGGAGTTATGAAATCTGAAACAGGGAGATCATTCCGTGGCGGACTTTTCCATTGACTTCCGCATTAAGGCAGCCTCCTCTGGGTGGAACCAAACAACGGTTAGGAGCGCCTACTATCATGCCCTAAGGGATGATGTCAAGGACGAACTGGCAGTTCGAGACGAGTCTTCCATCTTGGACGAATTAATCAATCTAAGTATTCGCCTGGATCATCGTCTCCACGTCCGCACAAGGGAACGGAGCCGTAGGAACCCACCATCTAGAACCCTTTATCCTGGTAATTCAGAACCAGCTGCCCCACTTCCTCGTGCTTCTTCGGAACCAGAGCCCATGCAGGTTGGTCACACTCGTTTAACGCCCGATGAACGGCACCACCGAGTCTCTGCCCGACTTTGTATATATTGTGGATCGTCTGGCCATGTTTTGGCCAAATGTCTAGTCCGGTTAAACTTCCAGGTACACCAATAACGGCGAGGAGGTTGGTGGACCATTCTAATATAAAAGATGATTCTCCTCGTTTTACCCTGCCTGCCACTCTGTGTTTCCGTTCCCAGTCTGTGACTCTATCTACTCCAGTGGACTCCGGTTGTGAACAAAACCTCATAGCCCAAGACTTAATCGACCAACTCAACAAAGTGGCGATAGAAGAACTACTGGTTCCTCTCCGTGTAACAGCATTGGACGGCAGAAAATTGCCACAGATCACCCACCAGACTAAACCCATCTGCCTCATCATTTCCGGTAATCATTGTGAGACAATAACCTTTTTTGTCTTTTCTTCTGCTCATCCACCCATTGTCCTAGGATTTCTGTGGCTACAGCTTCATAACCCCCTCATCAACTGGAAGGATAAGAATATAAGATCTTGGTCCGATTTTTGCCAATCCTCCTGCCTTCGCTCCGCTGTTCCTCCAGGTTCTCGATCGGTGGAACCACAACAACCGGACCCCTGCGACCTCTCATCAATTCCCCCTGAGTATCATGACTTGGCTCCGGTTTTTAGTAAGTCTCAGGTCTGTCCCTTCCTCCTCATCGTCCTTATGACTGCGCCATTGACTTGCTTCCTGGAGCTCCCTTACCTTCTAGCAGGCTTTATAACCTCTCGTGTCCAGAAAGAGAGACCATGGAGACTTACATCAAGGATTCGCTGCCTGCAGGAATAATTCGACCCTCTTCCTCTCCGCTGGGGGTGGGTTTTTTCTTTGTTGGGAAGAAAGATGGAACTCTCAGACATTGTATCGACTTTAGAGGTTTAAACAACATAACAATTCAAAACAAGTATCCTCTGCCTCTTCTCTCCTCAGACTTCTAGCCAGTGCACAGAGCCACGCACTTCACTAAACTGAATCTGCATAATGCCTACCACCTCCTTCGTATATACGAGGGAGACGAGTGGAAAATTGCCTTTAAGACGCCAATCGGACACTTTGAGTATTTGGTGATGCCTTTCGGACTCTCTAATGTTCCAGCATGTTTCCAGGCCCTCGTCAATGACGTATTAAGGGATTATCTTAATATTTTTGTGTTTGTCTACCTAGACGATATTCTGATTTATTCCCAATCTTTGGAATATCACAAGAAACACGTCTGCCTGGTTCTACAGAGGCTATTGGAGAATAAGTTGTTCGTTAAAGCCGAAAATGTGAGTTCCACAAATCATCTGTAACATTTCTTGGTTTCATTCTAGGGAACGGACAGGTTCGGCCAGATAACGAGAAAATCCGTGCGGTTCTGGACTGGCCCACTCCTGATACACGAAAACAACTCCAACGCTTTCTCGGATTCGCCAACTTCTATCAGCGATTTATACGTAACTTCAGTCAGACTGCCCAACCTCTTACCGCACTCACTTCAACCAAGACCTTTTTTCGTTGGACTCCGGAGGCTGACGCTGCTTTCTCGCGGCTCAAGGACCTCTTCGCCAATGCCCCCATCCTCATTCAACCGGATCCCTCCAAACAGTTTATATTGGAAGTGGACGCCTCAGACTCTGGAGTAGGTGCCGTTCTGTCTCAAATCTCAGACTCCGACTCAAAAAACACATCCTTGCGCCTTTTTCTCCCGCAGATTGTCTCCAGCTGAGAGGAATTATGGATGTGGGTGACCGTGAACTCCTGGCTATAAAACTAGCCCTCAAAGAGTGGCGTCATTGGCTGGAGGGAGCTGAGCACCCGGTACTGGTCTGGACTAGGGGTTGAATCAATTAGTCGACTAGTCGACTCTAGGACGTCTCGCGGGTTTTTGCATTTCATGTCGACTAGTCGCAGTCATGTGATTGCCGGTGGTGACAGCCTGTGCTGATCTGACAGCACAG
>JAUZNJ010040344.1:0-10402 GCA_034780135.1 Jordanella pulchra | reverse complement strand
AGATAGATAGATAGATAGATAGATAGATAGATAGATAGATAGATAGATAGATAGATAGATAGATAGATAGACTTAATGATAGTGTTTTGTGAAAGGTGCGATAACATCTTCTTGACAGGCAGATCCATAAGTCATTGAGAACATAGGATGCATTCAGGTAACTCATTAACCCCGTAAAGCAGTAAAAGCAGTTATGGGAATGTAATAAAACATTTTCCAGGACAATATCCATTTATCTAGATTATCTACCAGGAGGAGTTTGCTCAAAGTGTGATATGGTAAATAGCTTGCACTTGTGTAGAGCTTTTATCAAAGCTTTGTCCAAAGCACTCCTCAGTACTATCTGTCAGTCACCCGTCGGCACACAGACTCTCACACTGAGGGTGGAGGCTTACGTTTTATCCACTGGTCGACAGGAGCTGGTGGAGGCAGGACTATCAGAGTCTATGAAAACAGGCTTGAACCAATCGGATAACTATGGATGTGACACTAAAGGTTCTTTAAAAAGAAGAAACAAAAACGCTCTTACAGCAGCCAGTTGCTGACATGTGGATAAGGAAGATACACCAGTTCATTTGGGCCATAATAAAGAGCATCATTAAAACACTGAAGGTGTTGCAGCTGCACTCATGTACTTTGTACAAATGAAGTATAACTTGGAGCAATGCTGAAGACATATTTAAAATCTGACAGAAGTCCTGAGTGCAGCATTTCTGTTCTGCATATTAGGACTAATAGCGCTGCTGCAAAATTATTGTATGTTTCAAGAAGAGCTTACTCAACACACGCCTCAATTGTGAAACGACGTGTGGGAATTATCCACAGGCCGATAACAGCAAAACACAGCGCAGTGGGAATAGCTTTGGGTTGTTCATCATAACCACTGGCTTTGACAAGCAGCTGGTTTGGTTCAAATGTTTCCTGTTGTCTGGTCAAATCAAGACTATTTAGACGAATCTCAGAGACCTTTTGAAGGCTGACAGAGACTAAACCTTGGGCCATGGTGGACTTCAGATCATCCAGCTGGTTTTCTGGATTCATGGGTTCTGGAATTGATTGAAAACCATTATCATGGTTTATAATTCTCCGTCTTCACCTGTAGGAAATTTCCGTTAGAGGATTACCTGAGGGCCGAAGCCTCTGTCATAATCCTCCTTCATCCTGTTCGAATGCACTCAGTGATTTTACTACAAGAAAAGATGCTGCAAATGTTCCTCAGCAGGTGTTTTCATCATGTTCTGTTGATAAAAAGATCTCTCAGGTCATTAAGGAGAGAATAATTCAGTACAAACCTGTGTTCTGGTGTTTGTTATGTCCTCTCTCACTATGTTTCCATGTCCTGTATGGTTTGTAGGGTCACAGGTTGATTTATACCCTCTGAGGGCTGATGTTATTTCAGTTTCTGATTCTTCTCAGGACCTTTAGGTTCATTGCAACAGTAACAAATACAAGCCATGAAGTGAAGGGATTATCTGAAAAGCAGAAAACATATATGATGCTGTGGGACCTCAGCTGGATCTTTTAAGGAGAAATAATACAGATATTTTGTACCTGTGTCATAGTATGAGGCGCTGCTCTGACAATCATTTATTTCTGAATATATCCGGCTTTTAACATCTAAAACAACACAAATGTCTCAACCTACAACATGTGATCCGTCAAAGATGTATCTCAGCGTTATGTGTTTTGAAACAGATGTTAAAATAAAGCATTTTCATGTAATAAATCCTCACTGTTGTACTAAGCCTGTAGGCCATTAGTGCACGAGTTTGTAATTTTGCTTTTGTTTCCATAAAGGGACATTCTTATCTGACAGTTTTTATGATGTATAAAGTAGCACTGTGCCCTGCATTAACATTTCCTTATCTGTCAACAGCAGAATCAGTCTACTGTGATAAAATGCTTGGAGTATTTACAAATCTCTTTCATGGCAGGACTTTTGAATAAATCATTGACTGTCAGACCTGTGTTTGTGTCATGTTGGTAACTACGGCGCGTTTGCACCTGCTTGTGTTACTTAGGACTTTTTGTGGTAAATTTATTTTCCGAAAACTGTCAGGTGTTATCAGACCAAAACCTGCTATCAAAGCAGGGGAATGTGTGTGTTTGGGTGTTTAGAGTCTACGGCAGAGTTAGTAGGATTTAGAAAGCTGCAATAACTAAGATCAACGGAAGTCATTACATCGTTATAGTATAGGAGGTGGGGGTTCCTTTGATTTATTAATTGGTAATCACACTAGTTTAATATTGCAAATGATCAGGGCCACAAATGAAATATATTTAAAAAAATGGCTTAAAGTGAAAAAAATCTTTTTCTAATTTTGCTGGCAAGTTACATAACCAGTCACACACACACACACACACACACATATATATATGTGTGTGTGTGTGTGTATAAATGGTGAAATGTGAGATTCAGTTTGGATTTTGTTGTAATTAAGAGTGAAAGGTTATTTCCTCTCCATAACCTTTCTAAACGGTTATGTAATGGTTCGCCCTGCAGGGTTTTTAAGGATGGCGTGTTCTCGAGTTGTAGTTTAACAGGGAGAACGAAAACTTAGAAACATTCTCTTATTTTCAGCTTTTTTCTCTTAAACTGGGTTATTTATTTGCTCATTTTTGCTGCTTGCAGGAACAAATTCCTCTGAGCAGATAAATCTAGTGAAGGAAAAATGTGTAATTCTGTGCTGTGGTGGTGGGATTAAAGCAAAGACATGTAACACAAATACCTTGTTCAAAGGGTCACTTACGTAAGAATACTTAAGAGTCTTAGACTGCCTTGTTGCAGGGAAACACAATCTATTCATAATTATTAAGACATTTAACGTATTTCTAGTTAAAAAAAAAATAAGGTGAAACTTTTGCTTTGAAGATTATAAATTCTACAGCTGAGGGATTAGAAGCCAGTTAGGTAACTTTTTACAGTAAAACGCTGCTCCCCGGCCTTGTTGTAATTCCTCTGGTGTTTTGTCAGAATGTGGTTGTTTGGATTGATCTTTATTGACCAAAGCAAACCAAAGTCATGTGTCTTGTTTGCTCACATAAACTTGGCAACAGAGTGTCGATTTTTGTAATCTTTACATTTGAATAGTCTTACATTGAATGTCTTCCTATGTTACTTTGAATTAGCTTTGGATAGTTTTCTTAGGACCATCTAAAGGTACGAACTTTGAAGAATCTCACTGTATGTAAATATGATCCTTACTTGTAAGCTGCTCCTGTCAGAGGTTCTGTGCGTATTAATGGCTCAACCTTATATTTTAAATCTACTGAAGCAAATTCAGTTGTGATGCTCCTGCTCCCTGTTTGAACATGTCCAATAATTTACTTAGATTCCATTAAATGTGCTACAATACAAACTTGATAAAGCTGAACATTTACGGGCATTAAAGAAAAGCAGACCTGCGACACAACTGGGTGTTAAAGATCCTTCCTGGTGTTGATGCAGCGATGAACTAGTCGGGACACTGCAGGTAGAAATAAATACAGACTGGATGACCTAAAAGTGCCAAGAGCTGATGAACTTGGTTTAATAGGAAACAGTTATGGCCTTTCACAGGTCGTTGAACAATGTGAACACATCTCCTGTAATTACACTCCTGGGGTCTGACTTCCACACCACAAACCAGCGATGATGGGGCAACATGCTATCAAAGGTTCACAGGAATTATTCAACAAACTTCAGCTTGACTGTCAAATGTTGCTGCTTATTTTAGTCGGCAGTCATTATAAAATTCAGAGAACTGCGTAAGTTTTGTGATTGAATTATTAAAAACCCTATAAACTGTTTAAGCATAAATAAGTGAGTTAGAAAACAAAGGGTTAAAACAGAAATCATTTTCAGATAAATTCTGTTTTGTTAAATATCCTTTATGTTAAGTCAGTTATATATATATATATATAAAGTTGAGTCACTCTCTCTCTCTCTCTATATATATATATATATATATACAGTATATATATGTGTGTGTGTGTGTGTGTGTGTGTGGATTTAGGTGTTTGATTAATTTCTAATATTATTTTGGCCGTTTGCTACAAGTCTTGCTAAAATCACTCTGCGTCGCAGCCTGAACATGTTGTACAGTGTCGGACTCGCCTCGTTGGTTCCTCAGATTTTGTTACTTGATCTTCAGAACAGTCCAACATTCAGTTTTTTTTACATGATGTTGTTGTCAAGCATTTAGCTGTTTGATGTTTTATATAGAAGATCAGCTGTAAAACATTTTCCTGATCAACCCCATATGGGAAAATATGGAAAGCATCTGAGTCTCAGTCATTTATTTCTGCTTACAGGGGGGTTCTTGATCCCATATCTCCTCATGCTGGTGCTAGAGGGTGTGCCTTTGTTTTACCTGGAGCTAGCCATTGGCCAGAAGATGCGTCTGGGCAGCATCGGGGCGTGGACCGCCATAAGCCCATACTTAGGAGGACTTGGTAAGAGTCTCACACTATAATGATGCTACCTGTGATGCTCAATTGCTGGATTTTTAACTTGTAATCTTCTATCATATCGTGTTTCAGGTCTTGCCAGCGTTGTGACGTCATTGTACTTGTGTCTGTATTACAACATTATCAACGCGTGGAGTTTCTGGTACCTCTTTCACTCGTTCCAAGTAAGCATCTTCTACTTCTCTAGATTTTTGTGTCAAATACTGAAGCTGTGTTGGATGTGCAGGCTTTAGACTGTGAGGAATGACTTCATGTTGACAGTCTGCCAAAATAGAGAACTGCTGATAACATCTTTACATCCCATTATGTTGTAAACGTTTAATGCGTCCACACGAAAGACAAATTCTGAAATAATTAGGAATACATGCTGAGATAAACTGATCAACAACATGTTTTATAGAATAATTACAGGACTATCGAGTAGTAGACATTTGAGTTGATGAGTTATTAAAGGTAAGAAAATAGTAGAGAACATTTTCGATAATTGATAAATTCATTGTTCTGATTTTTCTATTAAACTGTCAATCATACTTTTTGTTTTAAAGTCTATATTCTGCATTTATTAAATACGTGATTTTCTGTTATTTTTTTCAAGCCTTTTTTGTTTCGTTCATGTTTTTTAACCACCCAAACATTTTTTAGACTTTCCCCCCTTAAAAATCTACATTTTAAAACCCGTCTGTTTAGGTTTTACATACAGAGATGTTTAATTCAATTCAGTTTATTTCTATAGCGCCAAATCACATCATGTCATCTCAAGGTTCTTCACAAAGACAGTTCATTCAAATCACACAGATTAGTTCAAAGTTTTCTATCTAAGGAAAACCAGCTGATTGCATCGAATCATTGACTCGACAGCAATCCTCACACTAAGCAAGCATGTAGCGACAGTGGAGAGGAAAAACTCCCTTTTTTACCCCTCTAATAAATCCCAGTTGTGTTTCTGAGCTCATCTGCTGCCATGTTTCTTTTTTACATTCCTCTGTTTACATGTTTGCTGTTCTACATGCGTCTGAAAGTGACTCCATCCACTGTGAAACCAGACACTACACTTACATTCGTGCAATCGTAGAATATTAGCTTTACCATAGACACTTATTTCTCATGGGGTTTAACTATGTTCCATCTAGCTTTGTTTTGTGTCTTTTGTCCCTGATTATTTATGATGATCCTTTCATTTAAACCATTTTACTTCTGGTTGCTGCAATGTGTTTCCCCCACCATTGGACAAGTAAAACCTTTCTTATTATAAAATGCAAAGAGAGAAGACAGAGACGGGGGGGTCATTGGACCTGCGCCACCAGCTCCAACTCCTGCCTATTAGATGTGTTTCCATCGACACTATTTTAGCGTATTTTGAAGGATTGTGGTAGAAGAGCTTGATGGAAAAGCAAAATTAAACACTTGGCTTTTCTTTTGACTTTTTTGAAACAGTATAAATGCACTGAAGAGAAAAACATTTTTCAAATAAGTTCAGACGTAGCAAATATTTAGCTTATTAGCTGGTTTCTCTGCCATTGGCAGCTAACAGCAGCATCAGTCAGATTTCTCTCTTGATGGCTTGAAGCGTCACTGATCCCCACTGACCTGATTAATCACTGCGTCCATCACTCATCTGTGCTTCTCTACTTCCTGCTTTTCTACTGCGTAACGTATGACGACGTCAAGCTTTGCCTTCTTAGTTCACATTTCCCTTTTTCAACTTTCCTCAAAATCGCATCACCAGCCGCGTTTCCATCTAAAGGTCATGCAAATGTTGATTACTTTCTAGTTTTATGATATTTCTACACTTAATTATTGTTCACCAATAATTTCTCTTGTGGTTTTAATTACAGATAAGCAGAGTGGTAATTACAATAGTTAAAAATTAGATAAAAATGTTTAACTTTATCTGGTTAATTGAACAATTGTTGCATCTTATTCCTTATTACTTCCCATCATTTAAAGGCACCCTATGTTATATGTCTTACTGCACTGTGTCTTTATTTGAATCTGCTCGGCTCTGGTGTCCATACATCTAACCTCAGTGCAGTTGTAGTTTTAATCTCTCAAGCTGAGCTCCGTTTGGCAAAACTGCACAAATTAAAATCTGTTAAGAAATATTCTGTTTGCTAAGACACATTTTTTTAAATCGTTTTTCTTCTAAGCTTTTCTTTTATAATGAGAAAATGTGATAAAGTCCTGATTAAAAATAGTGATGTGAGCTAAAACCTGCTCTCCTGTGCTTCCTCCTAACAGCCGGTCCTGCCATGGGCAGCCTGCCCTGTAAACTCCAACCTGACTGGACCTTTAGAGGAGTGTGAACTGGCGACTCCCACTCAGTATTTCTTCTACAGAGAGACCCTTAACATCTCTCCCTCCATTGAGGAGAATGGAGGCATTCACACAGGCCAGGCACTGTGTTTCCTGCTTGCTTGGGTGATAACTTATCTATTCATTGTCCGGGGCGTAAAGTCAACCGGAAAGGTAAGGAAGCTCCCTCATTTACAGATTCAATAAAGCAATAATGTGTGGTATTATTGCTCATATACTGGAGTTCACTGTCTTGCTGTGAGCCTTGATTTTGTGTTGTAATGTTGCTGTTTGATTTCTGTAGGTTGTGTACTTCACTGCAACTTTTCCGTACGTTGTCCTGTTGATCTACTTGGTCCGAGGGATGACTCTTCATGGGGCTTTAAACGGTGTCAAATACATGTTCACGCCTAAGGTGAGCTTTGATTGGCTGCAGGAATTTCCTCAGAGACTTGTGCACGAAGAACGATGGAGGGTTGTTAATTTTCCGAGTGCATTTCTCTGCTTTTAGATGGAAGAACTTGCCAATCCAACCACTTGGATCAATGCAGCCACTCAGATCTTTTTCTCTCTGGGTTTGGGCTTCGGGTCGCTCATAGCCTTTGCCAGCTACAACCAGTACAACAACAACTTTGAGCGTCAGGCCGTCATTGTCTCCCTTATCAACAGTGGAACCTCCATCTTCTCCTCTATCGTCACGTTTGCCATATATGGGTTCAAGGCGACTGTCAACTATGAGAACTGCTTGGAGAGGTACGGATTGTTTGCTGCTTGAAAGGGTTTGGAGAAACATGACAAACCGGAAAACCTTTGGCTGCTTGATTCTACGAAGGTTTGGGTAAAACAGGCACGTGAGACTAGTTGTTGATGCAAGTTAGTTTATCTGTTATGTTCATGTTGTTGGCTGTTTAGTTTTGCCCAGTAGATAATTATAACTTTAATCTGCAGGTGACACAAACTGTATGTTTATTCTCTCATGTTTATCCCACTTTTCTTCATTCTCAGGACACGAATTCTGCTGCTGAACACTTTCAGTCTACCTGAAGCCAACATCACGATTGACAATATTTCTGAAATGATTGAGAAGCTGAACACAACGTATCCGATGCAGTTTGCTGAACTGAAACTGGAAGATTGCAACCTTGAGAAAGAGCTAAGCACTGTAAGTAGCTTAACCTTTATTTACTGGAATAGGAGTCTGTTCTCAGTGTGACCAACAACATTTTAAGATGATTCAGTGTCAGAATGAAAACGTTCACATAGTTTATTCTGAAATATTCTGTTTGAAAATATCCCACAAACTACAGCATCTTCTCAGCCATTTTAAAAGAACAATCAAAAACAAATCAAATCAACTTTTAACATAATCTTTGCTCTTACTGCCAATTAAGAGAGCACTAAAGTCATGTAAATGAAAAAGTAAAAAGTGTGAAATATCCAAATTGTGTCAAAACGTTTTCGTTCGAGCTGCTTTTGTTTTGAGGATGTTGACTTAAGTTCAAGCTTTTTGACCTTTAAATACTGCTTACTTTAAAAGCAGCTCCAACCAAAGTGTTTGCTGCACAAACCAGCAGAAATTTAGCAGAATGATTGACAGGAGATGTAGGAGGAACTTACCACTTCTAATAGTTGGTAAAGTCTCCTCTGAAGAGGTATAAACAAGATAATCTGTTCTTTTATCAAGTTATAACTATTAAATGTACCTGCATGATGCCGTTAGCCTAAATGCTAACTAATGCTATGCCAGTCACAGAGTGAACTGTGAAAGACGAGAGAAGGATGAAGGTAATTGGACGTAGCGTGTACACATGTATGGAGCCTTTCAACTGGTTCAGCAGCGGAGGAGGATCGGGGGACTGGGGCTGAGGAGGCTACACTTCAACAGTTCCTCTCTTTCCCGGTTTAAGAAAAGTTACAGCTTCAAAGCTGTCCATAGAAATCAGATGTTGGGTAAATGATGGAGTTTCAATGCATCAACTAAGATTTCCTAAAGTTATTTATTCTAAAAAGAATAAAACTATTTGGTGTCCTTGATTAAAACAGAGATAGTTGTTTTGGGGTTAAGTTTAATGGTGGGTCTTTGATTGTTAGTCATTAATCTTCACTGACAGTTTGATGACTTGTTAACTTTGGTGAAATATAGCATATTGCATTGTATGCACTGACCTTAAGACAGGATAGAGTATGATTGCAGGGCACACTAGCATGGTGTTTGACCAGTGGAAATGTTCTAAGGGGGGTCAGACAGGGGCCAATGTGCACTGAGGGGGGGCTGGAAACTGATAAGCACCAAAAACAAAACAAAAAACAGACTGGGGGGGGCACAGGGGTGGCCGGTGATGGGCTAGAGGGTCCATGCCCCCCCTCTGGAACCGCCCCTGCTGCAGGAGGGTCTGAGTTATCGGTGAGCTCTGGTCTGTTCTAGTATTGTGTTGCATCTGTTACTTTCTGTTTGAGGAAATGTGAGGCATCATGTTGAAGTGTAGCCTGTGTCTGTGTTTGACTGATATACAGCAGGTTCACTGTGAATAAAGCTCCCAATGGTTACTAGGAGGATCCGAGTCACTGCCAACAAATGTCCCACACAACTCCGGCTCCTTTTTACTGCTCTGACGAGTGGTTTTTGGCAGCGACTGCTCCCAACTATACATTTCATTACAAAGTTTAAAGCACCACCTATTGTTTTCTGTTACTCTTCAGACAAGCTTATCTGGTCAAATCATTTAAATGTCAGTAACATTTGACTGATGTAACATTAATTTTGACTAAATGTAGGCGCATACATTTAGACACCAATTTCTAGAACCTCACAAATAATGAATGCAAAGGTGTTTTTTGTCTTAAGAAGGTTTGTTTTTATTTCTTTAATAGATTGCATCAGTCGTACCATAAATATCTCAGAATCAAAGTGTTCTTCCACTGTAACGGCGCCTTGGTTTTGTCCATCCCACAGTTTCTGATCCATGCTGAATATTGTGTCTGTTTCAGGCTGTGGAGGGGACAGGTCTCGCTTTCATCGTCTACAGCGAGGCCATAAAGAACATGCCGTTGTCTCAGCTCTGGTCCGTGCTCTACTTTATCATGCTTCTGCTGTTGGGAATGGGCAGCATGCTGGGAAACATCACAGCCATTATCACGCCGCTGAGAGACTTCAAGGTTGTGGCTCGCATCAGCGACGAGGTGTTTAACGGTGAGAAGCGATGTGAGGTTGTCCTTTGCACACATTGGACATATTTTAAACCAAACATGCATTAGCACTGCTGTTCACACAGGATGAAGTTATAAACAACTCATTCCAGCTTTTCCTGTCGTCCACTTGGTTTTAAATGGAGCTGCAGCTAAAGCTGTGCATTCAAAGGAAAGAACAGTAGAAAAAATACTGTCCAATTTTAAATTAGGTTTCTACCCTTCATTGTTTTTGTGTGTACTATTTAAAAAAATCAACAACAGCAGCACAGGACTTTTTAAAAACTGTAAAAAATAAAGAGACTCAAAAAAAAAAAAATGAAAAAACAGAATATGAACCAAGCTGAGTCCATTTGTCTGACAGTGTGTGAAAGACTGCATGAAGCAGCCAAAGGTCATGTGACAGCTGACCCTACTGTCACACCGACCTGAAGGGTAATCATTTTGTTTGTTTTATCCTTTACATTAATTTAGA
>JAUZNJ010040343.1:0-10402 GCA_034780135.1 Jordanella pulchra | reverse complement strand
ACTGGAGTTAAGCCTTCTTAACTCCGGTGCTAGTTAGCACAATATAAAGAGAAAAATACAGGCAGAGACGATATAGCTGATAAATTAAATGACGTCGATAGTTTTTATCTATCGTGCAATTAATTGATTTATCGTTTATCGCGACAGGCCTATCTCTTACCTGAACTATTATCCTGCTGTTTGAAAAATGACCTGATGTCCATGTTTGGCAAATGACTAAAAACAAAATGTGTTTTTATATATATTTTTTTAAGTTATTTGCCAAAATAATCACATTATCCCATTTGGCGGTTTTATAGGGATATTTTCACGTATTCTAAAACTGTTGTAATTAATTCCAGTCTTGCTTAATTAATCATAACAGATTACACACTAGAATACGTACATGACAATATCCCTAAAACTGCCAAATGCGATAATATCTAACCCCTTTACTTCAACACCACCAGTCATACAGTACATTTGTTCTAATCATTTATTTAAACAAGAAATATGTGAACAAACTAAGGAAAACTTAAAAAAAGGTTTGGTATCCATTTTAAGAAAGTTTGTAAAGTGACAGAGATATAGTACAAGCATTTAAAAACCAAAGGGGATAAAATTTCCCCCTTTGGTGTTTCTTTATTTATCGGACTAACCCCATCACTGCAATATTTTCATAAACTAATGCAAATTCAATCAAGTGCGGAATAAAACTCTGTTATGCCATGTTATAACATTCTAACACTATACATCATCATCATTCATTCATCATATTGAAATCCACAATTGTATAACATAGATGCTACCAGGGACCGGAGTTAGCAAAAATTACGGATAAAGTAATAAAGTGTGTGGGGCCATGACAGGATTGTTTACACTTTGCAGTTGACAACTATCAATCAGAAAAACCTTCGATTGTTTGACAGTCTGATTTCTTTCATATCTGCCCTTGTTCCAAAATGAAGGAGAGAATGGGAGGCATTTCCCAAGAAGAGCTGTGCACTGATGTCCTGAGCGGTCAAAAGAGGCAATACAGTACAATACATGCAGCTGAGGGACTATACGCCTACACATGTATGAATGTGTGCGGGGCTGACACGCAAAAAACATTTTTAAGGGACAGCAACGACTGCACATATTGTAATGGAGGAGAATGTTTTTAATTTACTCTAAAAAGGAATAAAAACAGACTCCAAAATCGACCCGGGGCTTATTAAAAAGTCCCCCCTCCCCCCTGCACAACACAATACAAAGTATTAAAATCCAAAAAAAGTGAACTTTGAAACACTATCAAAGTGAGAGACACATTATTTCCTCCTGAGATCAGGTGGAAACAGGGATAGGGAAGAGTGAGACTGGAATAGCACTGATTTAGCAGCTTAGCTGAAGGCAGACAGGGTGCTGATCCAATGTGCTATATTGCCATATAACACAATTTTTACGATTATACAGTTGGACATTGTGAATGAAGAGGTTAAAGGTGTTTTGATAAACCCTCCCATTCTTTTATTTGCATCCAGACAATGGCAATAGAAGGGCAGCTAAATCCATCCATGATGTATCCTTGATGTAATTATTAAAGAGCCAAAATGTGCAAAAAACATTTCCTTACTATGTTGTGCAGTTAAGAGTTAAGAAATGCTGATGTCACCTCTGATGCTGATGTTTAGTTATATCTAAAGTGACATCACCTGGCGACTGTTTTGCAGCTGCAGAAGGAAGCATCAACCAATAGTTATTTTGAATAATTTTCCCACTTCCTGGCAGCAACCCATGAAAAGCTTGTCCTAGACCATCACCAAGTGTGAGTTCACTTCAAGGTACTCCTATTCATTCTCTCACTCAACCCTGCAGCGCCCCTTGTCTCACGCTCAGGATGTTTATTTTCACACTTGGTGAAAGCAGTCAACTATTAGTTAAACACACACACAATCTGAATACAAATAGGCACAACTTATATCGACACTGAGATCATCCACCCTCTTAATGCACCATCTTTAAATGTCATATGTGAAGTGCATGTGTCCTGGGGACAATGAGAGGTATAAGGTTTCCTGCCAAGACTTAGCAGCATCCAAACTTAGAATTGACTCCCAAAGGATGTTGGTATGTGAGTGTTGGTCTGTTGATAAAAGAGATAGACAGTAAACAGTAAAATTAGCAACTTCCTTTAAGAAAACTCACCCCTGTTCTGATGCCTTACTATTGTCCACATATTATAAAAATGCATTCACCAGAGAACACACAGAGGGGTGAGGGCTGGGCGTGCTTTGCAGTAAATAGTCTAAATAGTTTCCAGAACATGTAGATGGCAGTATGACATCACTGTATTTAGGATTCACAAAACAAGTCTAGTTATCCTTTAGTGTCAAAATCATTTTCTCAGTCAGGATTTTTGTGATGAAACTATGATTTATTAAAAGTGTATAAATTGCAGTTTGCAATATTGTCTAGATTATTCTTTAATGGTGAAAGAACCCAACATTTGAAACTGAGAAGAAGTTCTAGAGAAAATGCCAGCAAAGGCTGGACCAATAATCTGTCACAACCTCGTGATCCCATGAGCAGAGGCGGACTTAGCCATTTTGGGGCCCCAGGCGAAGCCTGCTGGTGTGTTCGATTTCATGGGCTGCATCTTCTAAGGACTTGGTTCTACCTGGACTGGGTCCTTCGAGGGCCATGAAAATTACACGGACGGAAGAGTTTTGGTCTGGATCCAAACAGGTCTAGCATTCTCTGGCTTTCACCGCCCCTCACTCAGTGTACGCTCTGTCACCCATGCAACTGTGACAGTTGCTACACAAATCAGGCAAAGAATGGATGCTGAACTACCTACTAATATTCTGTTGCTAATTTTATTCTTGATGAGCTTCAGCAGCAGAACTGTGGTCACAGATCTCAGATCTGTTGTTCACACACAGCACAGATATTGGAATCTGTGCTTAAATATCAGACAAACTCATGAACACGGTCACAGAATAAACCCTCTCAATAAGCCAAACATTACCGCCACACATCTGATTTCATAACCTTTTAAGAAATATATTTTCATTAATTTAAGATGGAACTATTCACTTAATTTAATCATTTTAAATTGCACTAACAATATTCACCACTGTTCGTCGCCATTTTCCCTTTCTTCTGAGCATGAAGCAGCCGTCTTGATTGGACTTGCAATGAATCATGGGATAACCAAGCCTACGTAAGATACACAGGACCCATCCTTCAAAACGGACCAAAAGAAGGCTGCATTCGTCAGCCGCATAGAGTCTAGCAATCTGAACAGACCGAGGCGCAGCGCTATGACATAACCAGCCGACAAATCTGGCCTTCACAGGACGCAGCCAACGAATCCGAACACAGCCTACATATCCCAGGCGGCCCTGAGCGAGACAAATTCTGTTCATAATGCAGTACTGTGAACCAGAGAGCTGCTTAACTGTAACTTTTACCGTCGTCCCTCTCCTGGGCTTCACAGCTGAAAAATTAGATGCTAATCCTTCAGCGCTAATTACCAGATATACATGTTGGTGTGGAGAAAGATGTGTGATTCAATTGCCATGATCCCCAGAGCTTGATACAAAATGGTAATGTGTCTAAATCAGCAACAGTGCATAGTCATGGATTTTAGCACCTTAAAGGAGGGGTTAAAGGTTGAATATTCAAATGTATACAACATACTTTTTAAAAGAAAAAATAATAGAGGAAAAATATTTATATTTTGATTTTCAATAAATAAACATTAATCAAACAAGAAGGTTGTATAAAATGTTATTTTCTTATATTTCTCTTCATTTATTTTTAACACAACAGATGAAAAAAGAATGTCACTGAAGAACATCAAGCTTACCGATTTATTTAGAAAAATATCTGAATTTGTAATTATTCTAATGAACGAAAGTTTTTAAAGTCGAAGAATCTTAGAAACTGAAATATCTTGTATCTTAGCCCAAAAGAAGGATCCTAAAAACTCTTTAAATGATTTGGTTCATAATGAGAAATTTCGAAACATTGAATTAACATTGATAATATGAACAGGTTCCTTCTTTCATTCATATATTATTACATTGTTGTGATAAACTGAAAGAGCTGTCCTTTTGAGGTGTCTTTTTAAGCTGAAACTCAGTGCATGAATTACTTCAAAATTATTGCCACCTTAAACATCTACACTAATAAATGAACACACATCCATCCATCCATCTGCTCCTGCTTCATCCGTCAGGGTCGCGGTTGGGCCGGTGCCTATCTCCGGCAGACTATGGGCGTAAAACGTGGTACATCCAGGAGCCATTCTGTTGCAGGGCAACGCATTGACATACAAAGAAGTACAAACATGCACACACACACTCACACCTGGGGATTGAGGGATGCCAATTAACCTAACAGTCATGTTTTTGGACTGTGGGAGGAAGCCGGAGTACCCGGAGAGAACCCACGCATGCACTGGGAGAACATGCAAACTCCATGCAGAAAGACCCCAGGCTGGGACAGAACACAGAACCTTCTTGCTGCAAGGCAACGCTAGCCACTTCACCACCTTACAGCCCTGACCACACATTAAAACTATATTAATGGAAAGTTTATCACTGAGGGATTATTTTTAATGCAGGGTGACAGTTGTTAATAACTTCCTTAGGTTACATGGTTTCTAATGTTTTGAATGCATAACAAATTCACTTTTGATTCCGTGACCAAGGTTCTGTTACTGAAGCTCCTTAACAATGATATTAGCCAACTTAATAAATTCAGTTTTGATACTCACTTGTTAATTTGCATACGACCGACCCTCCTCACCAGGTGTCAACGTTAGTTGTGCCGTTTGTGTGTTGCTGTTAGTGCTGCTGCTGCTGCAGTGAAAAAACATGTGACTTTCTGCAACTTAGATGTGACGTTTCCATTTTCCTCCTGCCACCTCTTTTCAGAACCGCTAGGGTAGCTTCTTTTCATTTTCTCTACTGGTATATTCCTCTTTCTTGCTCACCACTTCGCGCCGTTTGTTTTCGTTGTGCCGCCGTCTTCTGGACATGCGCAGTGAGATGGACTGGTCCAATCTAATGAAGACTGAAGGGAGGACCCCAAACACACATAACATGATATGGATTCTTCCGACGTTTAAGAGCAAGGATTTTAATCATAAATATTATTCATGTATGTGAGTAAATAAGTAACTGTTATAACCATAAGTGAAACAATAAGTGGATAAGGATTTCTACGGGGCCCCCTTGGAACTTGGGGCCCTAGGCAACCGCCTAGGTCTCCCTAATGCTAAGTCCACCTCTGCCCATGAGGGATATGCATAATGCATGTCAGAAAACAGATGGATTGGTAGAATCTGCCGAAGTGGATTATGATGAAATTATTTTTTTATTGAAGTGTAATTTTTAGAATTTGCTTCTTAAATATGTATACTTTTCCCAAATGGGCGACAATCTCAAAGCAAGGGCGGATGACGGACAGACCTTTTAAAAGCCGGACGTATGGCCACCATATGTGTTAGAGCACTTTTTTAGCCGCCAAGCCCCTGTGTGTCTGAACCTGGATTATGGACATCAAATTGGATCTGAAGTTTAATTATATTGCAATAAAGTTACGCACAACATCTGCAACAGGATCCTCTGGGTTCTTAGGTGCAGCGAGAGAAAGGAGACACTCAGATCAGTCAATCCTCCATAGAAAACCTAAAAAGTCTCAAGAGATATGGTTTCACTGAGAAAACAATGATAATCTACCCGTGTGTGTTCTCACTTTGTTTATGTCATGTTCTTGCTTTCTCAATTAAATCTGACAATTTACAGAAATTGTGGAAAAACGACTTCTTCTACTCAAATACATTTTACTGTGAACAAAATTTTAATTATTTACTAAAGTTAGTTTGATTTTCATATTTTACAAAGGAAACTTTTATTTACACCTCTTTATTCTGTGAGAAATAATATCTAACTTTGTAATTATCAGATCACCAATACAGTTTTTTGTCTTGCACACCCCTGGGGGTGCACACACCACACACACAACACAGGACTGCCTGTGTTAGAGAATTGAATAGGGTGCTGCTTAAGTGCTTAGCTCAAGGCCTTCCTATACTGTGCCAATTTAGCAATCTTAGACTCTCGTCACACTATGCAACATAGAATTAATAATCTTTAGTGCGACAATAAATTCAATGTGGGCACATTGTATGATCACCAGTTACTACTAAACTGCTTACAATCTAAGACAATAAGCAACTTTATCAATGTGTATATATTATATCTTTATGGAAGCACTGTTCGGAGTCTTTCTTGCTCCTTTTGCCAAAACCCTCATATTTGCAGTTCAGCACAGCCAAATTAGCTTAAATGTATTGTGCTACTTAATTAATAAGTAGTATTCTGGAAAGTTTTTGCACATTTTCTTCTAAATCCTAGAAAAAGTTAGCCTAGCATTAATCGTCTATATCGAAACTTAATGTGCTGCATCTCCTACAGAAACTGCATTTCTATTGATTGATCAAAAGATGTAGGTAATCATTGCAGGTTATCGTTGGTGGCAAGACGTTAAAAAGCAGCTGTCTTAGACCTCGCCTCAAAGTGCAACGTGAGAGCACAGATTCACAGCTACAACCGAAGATTCCTCCACGACACAGCAGATAATCTCAGTGTATACTATAAAACACAAGTTTAGTCCACTCTCCATTCTCTAAAAACCTCAAGAAAATATGTTAAAAGCTGTACAGTCAACTAATTATAACTACAGAGCGAAACGTATGTGATTCTTTGCCACTTCAGCAATCTCTACTCCCTTTAGAAAGATGGTCGGTAGAGAGAAGATAGTTTCAGGTTGATAGTTGGACTATTACTCATCATTATGCTTCTAACCAAACCAAGCATACTATTAGAGAAATAGATAATCATATTATTATTTTGTTTCATTTTCTCACTCTTATGTAACATACATAAATGCTTCGATTACAAATAATCAGTTTTCTTCCTCAGATTCAACATTAAATAAACCCTCTTTAGGAATTAACTTGATTTAGTCTGACTTAAATACATCATCGAGAGGCATATAAACAATAGAATAGATGTGCAGTCCTATAAGATAAAAATGATCTCATACAGTCATGGAAAAGTTTATTAAACAAGTCTTGTTTTATTTGTTGTTCTTGTAAATTGAATTTACCTAATATTTAGTCATAATTTTAAGATGTTCTAGTTAAAACTTTTCCTTGCCTTGTGATCCCAACAAAACCATCCAGTTTTGAGTAAATTAGCTTAAAACCACCTATACAACATGCTTTTCCGAGCAAATAACATTTAAAGAAAGCTACACATATAATTTAAGGTTTATTAAAAGCTTTCACTCTTAAGCTGATAACAGCTCAGAATTTGGTTCTAAAACATATTCCATGCAAATTTACAGGTCAACAGTTCACTACAGTTCTGTAGATAAAGTGGCACTTGTATGATAAAAGCTACTTTTCAAACAAACGTGGTATTCCATAAGAAGATGTGAAAAGCATATCGGACCAGATTTAGCTCACTTACAGCCCCCATAATTGAAACCTAGCTGCACTCACCTGAAACCTCTCCACTGAAGCTCATCTCTTTTGGCCTGTTCTCCCTTTTGAGTAACCAGATCCTAAAAAAAATAACAAGATAGAATAAATATATAAAATTGCTTTATGTTTTTGCAACTGCAGCTCGGTTGATTACACAGCATCATTTTAGCTACAATAAAAAGGTCTGTTTGTTTACATTTAAGCTACCTACTGCTGTCAAACTGTGTCCTCATTGTTTAACTAACATATGCACATTAGGCTTACTATATTTATATCAAGATGTGATTTTGTATAGCCTATTGTAAGCAAAGGTACAAACAAATAAAATTTCCAAACTATATGTAGTTAAGATTCATTTTTTGGTTTTAAAGGAATAACTTACTCTACAGTTTGTTGACACAAGGTTTCGGCAGCAGATGAATTAAATGGAAGCTAATTGTTTAGTTAAGAAGTGCCGTTCTGAAGAAGATGGTATGTTCAAGGAAGCTGGGATTTATTAGTGTCTTTCACGACTTTGTAAAATTAGGGAGAAGAAAAATAAAAATGTAATTTCACACAATTATTGATGTTATTATGTGTCTAGACCCTGTTGTTATCATACAAAGAAAGCTAATAGAACAAAAAAGAACAAAAAAGGGTCATCTGTTTTCTTTTTAAGTAGTTTATTTTTCAGAGGCATCAGGAATGCAGCAAAACCGATTTTATGCAATAATCTGAAAACATTTTCCAGATTATATTTTCTGATTTCGTCTTTCTTCTTGTAGACTTTGTGGACTCTGCTAAAATATGAATTGAGGACAGTTGATGGATTTTATTTTGACTTACATTTAGAACATACAAACTTTGAATGATCACATAGATTTCCAACAATAATTTCTCAGTTCATAGGAAACTTAAAGTAAACACAAAGCACCAACACTGTTATTATTTTCTGTGTAAAGTTAAGAGTTACAGGAGGGATTTCATCCCACTCCCCTAAATAAAATTAAAAAAAAATATTATATCAGGGGTTTTCACACATTTCTGTGGGTCTTTTTGGTTTACAATATTTTTTTTCAATCTCCCCAATTATCCCCCATCCTTCCAAGAGCTAAAAAAAACGCTGAAATTTACATATTGCCATGAATTAAATAACTACAATCTACTTTAAATCACAAAACTGTAACAGTTAAAGTGTCATTATTTTAATTTTAACTTTTATTTTTTATGTACAAGAGAATTCAACACTGCCATCAAAATTTTTTATTGCCTAAATTAATTCATGAAATTAATGTCTATCTTGCCCTCTCTGCAAAAATATTGACCCTCACCCCCAGGTAGGAATGCCCCCCACCTTGGGAACCACTGTATGTTGACGTCTGCATGCATAGATGGATTACTCTCACAGCATTTTAATTAGAATCTTGGGCTGAGCTGAGCTTGGGATCAATGTCCAGTTTCATGGCTAAGTTGGTGGCAATCTGTTAGACAGATTGCATCACCTTTGCACTTCAAACACTGACACACAAAAAAGATCATAGCTGATTTAATGCCAATGTTCATTGCCAGTGAAATTAGCTCAAATCACCGCCTTTCCACCCCCATGCCTTAACACCTGATGACAGCTCTCTGTGTTTATATGTTTTGTTTTGCTTTCTCCAAGTCCTGTTCTGCGTTTTATACTCGAACCTCTCTACACTCCTTTGTTTTCATTTGGTGTCATTTGTTCAAAGAATATTGCCAGAGTTTTGTGTTTTATTCTGATGGAAACCTACACTGCGTTGAGATGTTCTTTTTGAGAGAGAATCCAATTTCTCCTCGTAACCTTTCAGAGCAAATCATTATTTTTCAGCCCTTAATTGCCCTCTTGAATGCTCCAAACTCTGAAATATATTATTCTAACTAAAGTCAAGCTCTCAGCTTTTGTTTCAGTGTTTCTCTGCTCCTGAATAGTTTTTTAACCATAGAATAATCAAATTGTTGTAAAGCAAAATCTGTCTTGAAATGAACTTACATTCTTTGCCAGACTGATGTACAGTCACATTTGTTTCTCTGAATCAAATAGAGTTTGTGCAAATTGTGTTTTCTAAAGGTGCATAGTTACTTTTCATTAATAGGAAATAGTTGAATAAAAGCAGAATAGATGCATTGGTAGAATAAATATTTGGACATTAGATACTCAATGTATCTTAAGGCATCTGAAAATATTAGACTTGGTTGTATAACACACTGATGAAAGAATAAAACCTACAGTATATGCTCCTTTTCTTTATTCATATTTGCTTGGCCTGGGTGTGTGAAGTGTTCATAAAATGTAGACAAAGTCACTTCAGCCATTCAGCAGTACAAGTGAGTTGCGGAACATCAATCTCCTGTAAGCCTATTGATTACAGAGGGATGCCTGGATATAATTTCTTGTTGACAGTCTCCATCATCAAACAGGATAACAGTGATCATTACCATAAAACCATAGAATGCATTACAAACCAGACAGTCTTTGCTGTGCTAAAGCATAAAAACACGGTGTGCAGTTTGTGTCAACAAATATTTTAGCTGAGCTTTAAAATGTCTGTAATTAAAGACAAATCTCCATGAGAATGTCTTCATGTCTGGTTGCTGCACTGCAGGGGGACAGATCAGTTACAGCTCTGGGATTGATCATACTTAATGGTCACTGTTCAATAGCAATGTTCACAGTAATGAGGTTTGCTTTGAAAGACACACATGTCAATATTTCTGCGCCTCAGTGTATTCATGCGTCATCCAGGGCTAGAATAAAAAAAAAAAGGTGAAAAGCACTAACTCTCTTTCTTTTTTAAAGCAGTGTCCTGATCTCTTTATGAACTATGAACCTACATTTCTGTTTGCAAATAATATCTCATATTTATATATATATATATA
>JAUZNJ010040342.1:0-10402 GCA_034780135.1 Jordanella pulchra | reverse complement strand
AAAATTAAAAAGAGAGATCATGTTTCTCCTTTCTTAGCTTCTCTTCATTGGTTCCCTGTTAAATCTAATAGAATTTTAAACCCTACTTCTCACTTATAAAGCTTTAAACGGCCGAGCTCCGTCTTATGTCAGAGATCCGATTGTTCCTTATGTTCCTAACAAAGCACTCCGCTCTCAATCTGCAGGTTTAATTGTGGTTCCTAGAATTTCTAAAAGTAGAAAGGGAGGCAGATCTTTCAGTTATCAGGCTCCTTTCCTGTGGAACCAACAACCAGTTTTAGTCCATGAGGCAGGCACCCTGTCTACTTTTAAGGCTAGGCTTAAAACATTCCTTTTTGATAAAGCTTATGGTTAGAGGGACTCAGGTTATTCTGAGCTATCTCTATAGTTATGCTGCTGTAGGCTTAGACTTCTGGAGGACATAGGGACCACTTTTCATCATTCTGTCTGCTTCATTTGATCTAAATTCTCCAATTCTGCAGTATATGTTAGTGCAACCTCTAACTTTTTGCTCTCTGTTTTCTTTTCTCGTCATAGTAGCTTCATCTGATCTGTTCCTGTCTGCTGTGGCTCCACCCTGGAGAGAAATGTTGACTGGACTGCTACCATCAACACCTTTGTTTATAGTTATTGGAGTTTGGTCTGTTTTTCAGTGTAGCCCTGTTTCTCTTACTGTAACTAACTTGATGTGTTCTCTTTCATCCTCTGACATGAGAGCTGGCTTGGAGCTCGTCTGCCTGTCTGTGTCTTTCCTGGATGGTGCACCTGTGGAGCTGGTTGACAGTTACCCTTTATATCTCTGCTTCTCTCAGTACATATGTATGTCTTTGTATGTCTGCACCCCAGTCGGCCTCGGCAGATGGCCGCTCACACTGAGCCTGCTGGAGGTTTCTTCCTGTTAAAAGGGAGTTCTTTCTCTCCACTGTCACTACATGCATGCTTGGTGAGGGATTGTTGTTCAATCAATGAGTCGATGCAATCACCTGGTTTTCCTTAGATAGAAAACTTTGAACTAATCTGACTGTGATTTGATTGAATTGTCTGGGAAAACACAGGAACGAATGGGTCAGAGCTGGAATTGATGTTACCATACCTGGATAACAGGCACCAAATGGTTGGAAAAACCTCTCCTCTTATGTGCAGAGGTAATAAGATGATTGGTTGTAAATGTGCACAATCACACAGGTGTGGAGAAACAGGCCAGCAGCAGTCTCAGGATTTCTTCTAGTGAATACCAAGCAGAACCATAACAACCAATCCAGCTAATATTCCTGAATCCTGACAATCACATAGTTTTTTTTAGTTTGTTGAGAACCCAAAATCTTACTAGACAAATGATTTAAAAGTTCTAAAGGTTTTTGTTGCTGGTCAGCCCTCTGAACCCAGCATGTGGGTGAAAGTAACAACCCAGCGTTTTTTACAGTGTGATACAGATATTAGAAGAAACAGACAGCTAATTAGGTCCATTCAGTGAGCTGTGGACCCTGGTGTTGTTCCTACTAGGCTGTGCATCCTGTTCCTTTCCACTGTAGATACAATTTGTCCCTCTGGCACAAACTTTGATGGGGGGGGTGTCGACATTTGGGATAAACACCCAGAAGTGATGGAGTGTATCGCTCCACATGACAGTATAGAGAGGAGAACACTGCAATTGGATAACAGGTTTGAGTGTGTTTGTGTGGATCTTCTTGGACTGGTGCCTCCACAGTCTGCCTCTCTTTCTGGTGTCAGCCAGACAGAGCAGATGGAAGGAAAGCTCTCTTTGGCTTGCTGGTGGTTCTGAAAGTTGGACCCAGTGAACATGTGTTGGAAGGTCATATGAGAGAGCCTTCAGTATACTTTCATCCTTACCACACATACTCTGTATGCAGAAGCACATATGCAACTTCACATTATCCCATCTTGATAAACAAATCTCAGTTTATTGGTTGATTTATTTAGTGTATGATTATAAACTCAAATATAATGAAAAAACCAAATATCTTATGAATAGAAATCTAAAAAGTCAGGGTTATATTTCTTTTTATACTCATTTAGTCTTAATCCCCCGATAAAAAACACCTAACTTGTTTATTATGTTCTTTAAATAAATATTTCAAGCCGTCTTACGAAGGTTTCAGAGGTTTATTAGACAACATTACTGAGCACAAAGAACATTTTAGTGAGTAAACATCAAAAAAGGGTTCTAAAAACAAGATTAAACAGTAAATCTAAAGAAAAAGGTTCTCAAAACTAGTAAAAATGTCTGTTAATGCATGAAGGTAAGTTTACTTGACAAGATTTCCTGAACTAAGGTTATATTAGAAAGTTAGACACTTAAAACAAGAAATTATCTCCAAAAACAAAACAAACAAAAATCTAACATTTTAAAACCAACGGTTTTTACACTGCAAAAGAATAAATATGTCAATTCCACTCAGTCCTTGATTTGAGCAGGTAAGACAAATGCCTGTGGAATAAGATTGTTTACATAAAAAACAGAAAACCCCATCTCCGTTATCATATTTTAAATGAGTATTATCTAATTATCTTATTTTAATGGCAAAATACTAAAGTCATTGGCTTATCTTCTTATTTACCTGCTCAAATTAATGTTAAATACAGATACGTTAAGAGATTTTTACTTATTTTAGAAAAGTTATTATAGTATATCTTGGTAAGAACTCCAAGAGATAAAGAGAAATCCTGGAAAAAAACTCATTGGAAGCTGTCTGCTGTCTGTTAACACCACCATCCTGGATGACATAAAACCACCTGTGTGCAGCGAGATATTTACAATAGAGATGTTATACAAAATGAGTGGAGAATCTGCCATCCCAACATTGTCTGAATATGTTAAACATTTACATGGAGAGTTAAAACAGCGACCCATTGCAAAAAAAAAGCTCTCCAAACGACCATCGACGCCCCCCCAGGTGACCTCTGTTGGCGATTATGCTAGAGGAATCAGATCCACCTTTTGTTTCCTTTTCTTCCCCTCCCCTAATTTTTGTCAAACTTACAGTATATTTATCTTAGTGTTCTCCAGCATCAGTTAGAACTGAAGAAGCCTCTTGGATGAGAGGTAAAACATCTTCTAGTAAACTTCATGTCCAGTTGCCCAAACCAAACTCCAAGGAGGAGGAGTCGCTGGTGTCAGAAGACTGGCTGACATCAGCTCTATAGATGTGCAAAACTGTTAGAAACATTAGAAGTGCTGCTACTGATGCACATTACGTGTTTCATACTTTTAAAAACCCTGTCATACTCCTTCTACTTTATAAATACGCTCTACTTTGGTTGATCTATTCTGCAGAACCTCTGTAGAATACTCTGAAGTTTCTGGTTGTAATGTGACAAAAAAGAAAATTCTTCAGATTTTGCTTTCTTTTGCAAAGCTCTTTGCATATTGGTTTGACAGGATAAGCGATACTTTCAAACCTTCGAATAATAGACAGACTGAAATTTAAACAAAAGGCAAACTTGAGGATGACAAATGCTCATTACAATACTTAAAATCAAAGTATAACATTGTGTCTTTTTTAGATACACGTAAATCATGAGTGTTTAAATATGCATATAAATAAGGATGATATGCAGGAATTACATAACAATCAAGTATAGTCATTTGAATTGGGTTGGTGACAGTCTTTTTACTGTGATTATCATTACATGCATTAATTTTCTCTGAGTTATATGTGTAGTAAGATAAAGAAAATCTAAACGCATGCGCAGCTCCTCTGAAGGGTCTGTTGGGGCTTCCTGTAGTAGCAGATTGGTTGAGTGGGCGCACGGATGACAGAGTAGGAAGTCTTCTCTTTAGTCCTGCTGTGTCCCACTGTGTGCCAGGAACTCCGGCTGCCAAAAGCTGGGCTGTGATCTAGAGCCTGCAGAACGGCTAAGACCTGCAGCTCAGAGCCAAGCTTTTCCTCCAGGAATCCATTTGTGGCGTCTCTCCTGCAGCGATGCTAAGTTAAAAGAGGTGGCATGCTGGTTAATACTGTTGCAGATGTACCGTGAAAATTCACAGTCATGTTGTCAGCTTGCTGAGGAAAAAAAAAAAGTCAAAATTGAATCCATAATTCTTATATTTTACATTCTCTGAATTAATTAAAAATCCCTGGTCATTACTGGTCATGATATAAAAGCCGACTGCTGGCAGCCACAGCAGCTAATCTCATCATTAACAGATTTTAAGACACAAGTCCCTCAACTAAACACGCACACACACACACCCTTGATCGATTTCTAATCCAAAAGCCAATCATCTACCTGTCTGAGCTGGGAGAGCAAGATGGAAGAGTTGTGTTGCACCTTAGTGGGTTTCCCAACAGATGTGAGTGTCAGAGGCAGAAGTGTCAGAGGATTCACTGCAACCTGCTAACGCCCATCACAGATCACTGGGGAGGGAATTAGCTAGCATGAGGGTGCAGAGATCAATGACCTCCATTCTGAATTTAGATGTCTCATAATTTTCTGTGACAGGAAGGAGAGGAATAACGGTTTAATTTCTGCTTCCTGTTAGCTACACCGCTTTGTAAACACACTCAACCCCTCCCTCCCGCATGCACACTTTACACATACTGTTACATTATTACAGCAAACAACTTTCTGTTTTATTAGAATCGTATTTGTTAGACTCTGAGCTGGAGGGTGATGCTAATTTAACCCAGCAGTCCCGAGAGAAAACACATGGAGGGGAAACACAGCTTGCTAAACCTCTGGTACAGAGAGTATAACCAGTTATCATTTCATAAAATATAAATTAGAATATAATACTTTCAGTGAATATGATTTTTAAATAAATCCTCCACCGCTCTTACAAGATATTATCTACTATATTCTTAAAGGTATTGCAAGAAACTCCAGCCGCCCATCACTACCAGGGTTGTCAAATCTGTGAGTTAAACAGCTTGACATACATCAATCCTTAGTACAATGAAAACACAGCAGTTATTGATAGAGAGAAATATGTTCAACCTGGTTTCTTACAGTTTGATTTCTGACTAATACAAATCTAATTCATTCAGCTTGTGCATCTTAGGTTGTTGAAAAGAGCAATGCAGCAGTATATCATCAGCATATAGGTAGTAAGAAATACTCAAATTGCATTTTCGGATGTTCAGACCCAAAAGTTAGGTACTTCTAAAATAAACAGCAAACTATCTAAGTAAACCTTGTTCATAAAAACAATAAAACTATGACTCTTTGTTGTGGAACAAAACGGGAACTAAAAGTTTTAGAGATCTTTACAGGAATGCAAACTCACGATTTTTGGAATTTTTAGATAATTTAGGTGAGAAACTCATCTCCCTCTGATGATGAAATCAGATGATTTCTCTGAACTAAATCCAACTCAAAGAGCACTTCTATCAATTAATTATAATCCCATGTGGGTCTTTGATATCCCTTTGACCATAGGGACAAGGAGGGCTAGGGAACATAATCTGGGTCCCACATTTGAGGATAATTGGTGGGAATGTGCACTTACCACACAATGTCCATTTGTTTCTGTATAAAGCCCTGAATACACCGAATCTGATTTTACGACTAATCCATGAGAAAATTGTGTCGTCGAGGCATTTAATTTGCATTAGTTTGTTTGTCTGTTTTCAAAATAACTTGAAAAGTGTCGGGCGGATTTTGCTCAAATGTTCACAGAAGGTGCGTATTATAAACATTGACAAATGATTAAATTTTAGTGATTATCTGGGTCCTGTGTGAAGGTGGAAGTCACAAAATGTCGGGGGAATGAGCTGCTAGGCGGAGGTCTGTGCTCTCCTAGTGCTTTTCTAGTTGGTACTGTAACGTTGTATTTTTTTTATGTGCTGTCATTTTGGTGTCTTATAATAATATGATCCAGGGTATCAAAAGCTGAGCTCACTGATCATTTTTAGTAACCCAGATTGTAGAATGAAACTCTCTAAAACTAGATTGGAAAGTATCCATAATGCCATTTTATTCCAAAAAGAAGTTTAGTTGTTCTGCTACAGTGTTATCAAGGATCTTTGATAAAACAAAAAAAGAAGCTAGCTTGGAGATTTGCCCACAGCTTTCAAGAAGAGAAGGATCCAGGCGTTGTTTTTTTGAGTAGTGGGAAGACGTCAGCTTTTGTAAAAAGACAAAGCATAGACCCAGATAAAATTGAAGAGCTCATCAGCTTCACACTAACAGGCCCAGTATCATCAAATAAGACAACATGTCCAAAACCGGCACGTGCTACAATCACGTTTTTTTAAACTGCTTTGCTAAGCTTTGATGGTCATTTGGGGTTAAATTATGCAGTGTGGAAATACTATTTTATTTAATATTTAACACACATCAAAGCCCTTTATGTACAAGACTCATGATGCTACACGAAAGACTGAACTAAAGGGCAGGAGCGGAGAGGGGAAATAAAAAAAGGAAGAGGCATTCATTGCATCTTCTATCACTGATCTCATGTGGAAATCCTAGTGTTGAATAATTCATAGCATGTGGGAGGTGAATAATGAATATGTGTGTGATTAAAGGATGCATACTGATTGAGTGGAGGGTGAGTGTGAGAGGAGGGCTTCCCCCGCTGTGTGATCTTTCACACCTGCCACACAAAAGAGATACACAGATACAGGGAGATAAAGCCAGCATAAGGCATCATTAACCCCAGCTTCTGTTGCATATAGCCACTAACAAAAACAGCACAGCATTGTCAGGGAATACAACCAATAGAAATGGAGAGGAAAGAGGAAAGCATGAGTAAAAATGTTTGCAAAGGAATCCCTGCAGTGGTACATGGAGCTTTGTCTGAAGGCTCCTGCCTCCCTACAGAGGGAGGGTAGGATTTACTGTAGAGGCTGCTGCATCTGAGCTGCATCCCACTACTCTGTGTGAGCGTGGATGGACTTCTGTAAATGTGTTTTTACATCAACATTTGCATGCGTGTTTTATGAAACACGCTTGTGTAGGTGTAAAAAAGATCTGCATGCATCTGCCGACGCAACACCTGCTTTTACACACTGCATAGCCTGGAGGTACGTGGAAAAGTAACATGGAGCTGGGCTAGATTCTTCTGTTTGTTGAAGATATAGGTGGGAAGGGGTAGAGGGTATGACTTGAGCATCTTTATTCACAACGGAAAAACACAGAGGAGGAGCTTGGTTAACAAAACCCTGGTGTTAAGATGTGAGACGTTTAATTATCATGGATTATAATGTATTAGTTTTAATGCTAATTGTAGAGGAGAGAGAAGAGTTTTCACTCTCCAAAGGCTCAGAGGCAGATGGTTTTTTTTGTGTGTCTACAGGGGATGTTTCAGTTGGAATAAATTCCCTTAAAATGAGAAAACTTAAAATACTATATGAGAGCTAATAAAAGTTATGATGTGGATGAAATTAATAAATGAAAATAGGTAAAAACCCTGACATCATTACCCAAGAAAAAAACAAAATTATGTCAATCAGAGGCTCTCAGATAAGTGATTTTTGTTTGTTTTATATTTTAAAAATGTAATCTATCCAACAAGGACATTTCTGCCTGTTATAACAACAGATAGATTAAAAAAAGAAAATAAAAAAAGCAAATAAAGCCACCCTGGACTCTGAACAATCTAGAAATAGATTGAGGAAAAACAAAATGATTTAGAGTAAGATTATGATAAATACAACAGAAAATTAAAGACGGGTTAGGGGGCAGTATAGGATGTCATTGTTTATTTTGATAACTGATTTCTCCGATAAATCCTTATGTATACTATTGTACCAAGCTAGCAGCAGTTAGCATTAGCGGTACCGTTAGCTTATTGTCATATGTGGCCTAGCTTAAAACTTTCCATGTGGCAGAAGGCTGCCTGAACTTAGAGCTCGGTGTGAGGTACTGTTGTAGAGCTGTAAGGGGTTTACACCAATATTACCAGGGGGGCAGGATGGACCAGTGTGTTTTCAATAGGGCCACAGAAAAGCATAAAATAGCTAGGGCAATAGTTTATCGTTTCAAATATATCAAGAGAGCTACAGAAATACAGAGCTAGAGAGCAGTAGATTAAGGGAAATTTCAGCATCATTTAGTTTGATTAAAATGTTATGTTGTTCCAATTAAAAATTAGTATTTTGGACTTAATTTAAATTTTACATCACCTTAAATTAAAATTACTTTCCAGCAGGAATGATGTAGCTGAAAGAATTAGTCACTAAATAAACATCTACTAAAATATAAGATAAAGCTATTTTATGGGATATTAAGTCAATGTACATTCACAATTCAGGAATATTACACAATCTGGGCTTATTTTGAATGTAAAAGACCAGTTTGAATCAAATCATAGGTAGAAATAAAGTAAAGCTGTAAAATTAGCTGTAACAAATTACAATATCTTCTTTAATTTGTCTAAAAATAACATTTAACAAACTGAAAACTGGGAATCTACGTATTTCAGTACAACTGAATGCAATTATCACCTCAATTTTAAAATCACAATTAAAAGTGATTTGCAAAGAAAAAAAAATGAATTGGGTCCAAAGGACCTATCAATTGTTATGTCTGTTCCAACACATCTCTCTAGAAACGTATTTATCTTGTCTTCAGCAAAGGGGCTATAACAGGGGCCATCGGTTCTACAGGCCCCCGTTGGTCCCTGTCTAGAACCACCCATACTTTAGAGTCTAGAGTCAGCAACAGGATTGTCTACATTTGCTATATCCTAATTCAGGAGGAGCGAATCCTACAAAGTCAATGACTGGTTGCAATCAGCTGGGTTTCTTTGGATATAAAACTTTCAACCAATCTAACTCGATGATCTGATTGAATTTTCAGATGTTATGAATTGACGTTATGTAAAATTAAATGAAATGAATTGCTTTGGTCCATCCTGAAAAATCCTAATAGATAAAACAAAAAGTTTATGGCTCCAACAAAAAAATGTAAAATAAGGAGGGTAGTATTTGTCAAATCCAGTTCATACACTTTGTTTATTACAGTGATAATCAGATTGAAGCTTTGATTTGTCCTCTCATAGCTGAGTCTTGCTGTCAGTGTTATTTTTCATTGTGAACGCAGCCTGTTTTGCCTTGGAAATGGAGCAGAGGTGAATGCTCCCAGTGCAGGTCATTGTTCCCCAGAGTGAAGCAGCACCCTGCGGTGTTCAGCTGAGAAAATATATCAATAAGTTCCTCTTGCCTTTCTTGGAACATCAAAGCTGACCAACACAATTTTACTCACTCGTTTTAAGATTCAAACCGATAAGCAACCATTTGTCACACAGTCCCAGTGCTTCTGATGTGACTTATTTTTAGAGGAGGGGTAAACCTGATCAGTCTTTGGCTCCTACACACAATTAAACACTCAGCTTCCTCTTCCTGTCTCTGTCCAGACTGAATAAGAGCGCAAGAGAGTGACACAGAGGATGTCTGGAAGAGGGAGGGGGGAATCTAAAGAGAAAGAGCCGTAATGTCTGGGGGAGAGGGGGGCGAAGGGGGGCATCAGGCTGTCATGATAGCAGATGAACAAGAAGAAATAATCCATCAACACATTCCTGTGGAGAATGCCCACCTGGTAGCAGGGCTCAGCAGCCCTTCTGTTCAGAGACAGAACCAGGTTACCCACATATTTTCCTTCCTTCTGCAGTATGGGTAGGAATAAAGAAGGAATAAATAGGCTCAAATGGGGAGCAATATTTTACATAAAGGATATTTGGTACTAGAACAAGATACACTAGGTCCACTCCTGTCTTGCTTCTAAGGACTAATGTTTGAAACGCACAGATGCTGTGATTTCAGTTATAATGGATAATATTCAGTACAGTTCGCTTCATTTATATAATGCCAATTTATAACACGTCACTTCTATCAACTCATTTGGTAAGACTGGTTAAAAGTTCTCTAGGCTGATTGCATTCAGTCATTGACTTTGCAGGATTCTAGCAACGACAGTAGACAGTTGCTGGGATTGTGTTATTCACTCGACAGCAATCCCTCAAACCAAGAATGCATGCAGCGACGATGGAGAGGAAAACCCCCTTTTAACAGGAAAAAACATCCAGCAGAACCAGGCTCAGTGTGAGAGGCTATCTGCAGAGGCCGACTGGGGTTTAAGAAGGCAAAAGCAGAAATTCAAAAGGAACATACAAGCATTTATCTATAAATACTTTCTATGTTAGAAAAGGTAAGAGTGAAGCTCCATAGGTGGCTCTGTTTGGGAAATAAACAGTTAAGCAGATAAGCTCTGAACCAGTTTTTATGTCAAAAAGATGAAAGAGAGCACGTAGAGTTAGTTAATGTAAACTTAGCTCAAAGCTATGTCAAGGAGAGAAACAGGACTAAGCACTGAAAATTATTTTTTTTCTTGCTACTGTCAGGATCCGTTTATTTCTGTTTTGGTTTTCTTTGTTTTTGGTTTGAGTTTTTATTTTTTGAGAGCACCGTCATTCTTCTGGGCACCCACCAGATGTCAC
>JAUZNJ010040341.1:0-10403 GCA_034780135.1 Jordanella pulchra | reverse complement strand
ATATACATATACTGGTGAAGTGCAATATTATACAATCATGTTAATGGATTTAATATTAGCAACTGCTTTTCTTATAAGATTAAAAAGGTTATTGATAACAGAAAAAAAGCATCCATATTGTTGCTAAAGAATGTGTCTCAACAGGACATGTTGGACCTTATATACCTACAACTCTGTTTGCTATTAGAGTATGAATGTCATCTGAAGCTCAAGAGCCTTTCCACCAAGGCACTTTACACTAAATGTGGTGCTTGACTTTTAAGACTCTAAGCAGAGTTGAAATTGCCTTTAAATATGTGTGACATTTTCAGTTATCAGACCAAAAGAGCAGTGAGAATCACATGTCACGCAGTTTATGTAGCAAAAAGGTTTAATGGATGAGCTGTACCCCATCCCATGTTTTCTTTTGGCGTCAAATTAAATCTAACAGAGACAAGAACTTTGCTCTTCACACATCATTATTTCCTCTGTATGAGGAAATCAGCAGTGTAAGTAAGCTGGATTAAAGTAAATCTGAGCAAGTCATGCTTTATAATTCTTTTAAGATTTAGAATAATGTTTAGAAAATACTATAAGACATGAAAATGCTTTGGTTCACAATAACACTCTCATCAGCATTATAAGGGAATCTTGATAAGCTCCCATAAATTCAATAATTGCCTATTTATCATCTTTTTACATTGTGTAACTTTTATCACGAATCTTGTCAAAGAACAATTGCTTCTCCCACTGTTTCAGAAGTAAAATTGATCCATCATGCCAAGCTAGATTATACATTTTGTCTTATCTAAAATGCACTGTAGTAAGCTGATCAATAAAACCTGAAAACTGAAGACTGGGGTGTAAACAGATCATGAATAAGATCCTGCAATATTAAAAATGCCATGACAAATGTTCTTCATTTAATTCCAATTCCTCAATTATCCTGTCAATAATAATTTTCCTGTTTTTATCTGTTTGTGACTATGTCTGAGGTATGTATGAGTTATTATTATGTCATCTATAATGAGGAGGTGTGCTTTAAATATGACACTTTTTACACCATGTGATTTAGACACATGAATTTGGTCACCTGTTGACTTCATGCTGGACCTCGAAAAATGTGGATCCTGTGCCTCTGCCTCAATTTTCAAATATAAATTACATTTTATCTTATATATATATGTTATGCAATTTTACCAGCAGATTATGAATATACCAAATAACTAGAACTGGAAATTATAGTTCATTAATGAATCTCGGGATCTGGGTTCTGTGTCTTTCAACTGAACAGCTGTCAGTTCAGCATGATTTTGTAAGCCATAACATTTACATATAAATGCAATCCATTGTTAAATTTCTTTTTTCATTGGTTTTCCAAACTAAACTCAGATTTTTATTAGCCCTGAGACATAACCACCACAGAAATAAATGCTTCAAAGATATCGGTCAGTGTGGAACAACTTAAGGAATGGGATTTTCTTTAATAATAAATAAATAAAATCAATTTACTTTTTGCAAACATTCTAATTATTTAAAATGTCCCAATAATTAAAGTACTGTGGAGCTGGGGGCTCGGCAGAAATTAATTTCCACAAGGCAATTCAGTTAGAGTTCATTGGAACTTATGCCTGCTTGTGGTTTTCTTAGCCAGAAGGAGAAGTAACTGTGCTCCCATTTTAACTTCAAACACATTTCAAAGTCTGTTGTGATGAGCTGTCCAACACGGATCACTTAACTCATGTTGGCAGATAAAATCAAGGTGTAAACAGGATTAATATTATTCCAGTAGCTTCATAAGTCTAAACTTTAAAACAGGTCATGAAAGCACCCACAGTTTTTATTTTCTTTGTTTTTGTTTTGTTTTACACAAATTATAACCAAATAGAGCTTTAAACTTTTTAAAATCTGCTTTAAGCACCACTGCTTTCAAATATAAGCTCTTGTATCCCAAATAAATCTAAATCCTTTCTTCTATAGGAGTTACTTTCTCTTTTTGGATTAATAAAGTATTTTAAATTCAACAGTATTGAATTGAGTAAATACTATTTACAAGGTTCTGCAAACATTTATTCTTTGCTGTAGGTTTGAGATAAAGGTTGTACCAACCAAAACCTGCTTGGCTGTACTATGATTTATAATCAGGGTAGACTGAAGCTGTGTTTTATGGTGTTAAGGGGGTGCTATCACTAAAGATCAAAGCAGGGCAGTGCAGAGGAGTTTCCCTCATAAAGGAATGTGTAATACATAAAGTTGCTTGGCAGCCTCGGGGCTTTGCACAAAACAATCAAACACAAAAGATCCAACTACAGTCATTCACGTTAGAGGAAGGAATAAGAGAGTTTGAAGGAGGAACTTACTGGGCATTACTCAGAGTAAGAAATGAAGGGAAAGATATGAAAGACAGAAGGCCCGGGGAGCATCCATGTCACTGTCTTTGCTTTGCGGAGTGTAACTGGTGCTATGAGCAATCAGCCTGGTGAATCATTTCACGGATCAGCAAACATGACTCCAGAACACTCAGGGGCTCTGCGACATTTCAACCATTACCCCTTGTGTCAAAACAGCTCAGTGCATTGTGTCATCCAAATTGACAGCATCACTTGATACCAATCACAGAAATTCAGACCACACGCATACAAACATTACAAAAATGCCACTCTTGCATTAGAGGCTCCTCTTCAGGCTTCTCCTAAAGCAACTTAGTCTAGTTTTGTTTTTCTTCAATGGAACATCTGCAAGCTTTTAGTCTTTGTGTCTGAATGTAGATTTGCTACCACTTTATTAGGTACTCCAGTTTAATATGTCAACACCTATACCAAATCCGCCAAGCACATGGCAGCAACTCAATGGAATTTGGGCATCAATAGACACTGGAGATGGTCAGGTGAAGTTTGAACCACATTAGCATGAGGAAGAAAGAGGGTTTAAGAGAGATAAATATGCCAGGGTTATTTATATAAGATGCTCTGGACTTTTGAAAACCTCTGATCTATGACAGAGGCTGCTCCAAAAAAAGAGAAAATATTCAGTGAGGGACAGTTATGTGTTAAAAAAATGACTCAGAGGTCAGCGGAGAATGGGTAGATTGAATTAAGATGACAGATAGGAAACAGAGCATAAATACAGACTCTACAACCTCAGTGACCAGGACACCATCGCTAAATGTGCAACAGCTCTAACTATAAATACGATAACCCAGATGATCATTTCCATGCACACTTTGGGTTGTTTTAGAACTGACTGAGCATCATCAAGTCACAACAGGTAAAAACCTCAGCTTCAGTTTTGCTGCTGACCATGTTCATCTTCTTATGTCCACAGTCCAACCATCTTTTGATAGCTTAATGCAGCAGAACACAGAATCATCGTGCAGAGCTCAGGCCATCTTAAACCTGTATCAACTGGTCTCCATGGCTATCAGAACTTCATACAATAGAGTATCTTTGGGAAGAAGTGGAACAAGACATTCTAATCAAACATGTGTAGCCAGCAAATTTGTAGTAACTGCATAGATCAAGGGAATTTAATAGGCAATAGGGCATCCATCAAGATATTCCTAAAAAAAACATCTGCATGTCTGCAGTAGTACATGTTCCAGCTGCCACGTTCTTTTAAATGAATGTCAGGGTTGAAAAAAAAAAACAACAGAAAAACACATGTTTGAAGGGTGCAATCCTCTGTACTGGTTAAGTGGACACATAAGGACCACGTTCCTCTACAGCCCTAACCTAATTACAAGGTAAAATGGAACACTTTAGGTGAAAAACAATAACAGGCCCGCCTAATGTAATCCCATTACACCTCCATTTGAGCCAGAGGAAAGTGGCAAAGCATGTGTTTTTTTTTCTTTCATTGGAGGGCCTCTTAGTAGCACTATAAGAGGACATAAGAGAGTACAACATGCTTTACTTCCTCAAAACCCAAAATCATGTTGAATAGATGTCTCAAGGTTCAGTGTCCTGCAACATTTAAATGTGTCTACTTTAACACACCTGATGACTCAACAATATTAGAAGAGCTCTGTAGAGCTCAATTGCATGTGAGGAAGTTCAAACGTTCTATTTCAGTGTGCAAGGTAAGGGACACATCTACAAGTTGCAGGATACTGGCCCTTGAGGATACAAGTCTGACACCACTGCTATAATGCAAAAGTTTTCATATTATAAATGATGTGTCAGTTCCTCTGATGTGTATTACACGTGTACTTTCCCAGATAATTTACTGCACCAGCAAACATGTGTCTTTTTTGGGCATGTTATTTGTACTTTACTGTTGGGCTCATGTAGAGCCATTCACTGCATCTGTAATTATAGGATGATAAGTCACACAGACAGGAGGAGGCAGTCAAATGAGGTGAAAGACAAAGGCCCTTAGTCTTTAAAACAAGAGCTAGTTTTACACAATGTTGCAAACACAACATAATTACCATTACGTGGTTATTTTTAAGGCACCTATTATAATCTGCTCTCTACCTTCATTGAGTCCCATGTGAATGGTCCAGTAGTTCTGTAGGCACTGCAGCTCGTTCTTCATAGCCCTTTTGCAGCGGCAGTAATACAGAGAACTTTTATGCAGAACTTCCACAGCAGCCTTGCAGTCACGGTTGTTATCCAGCATGGCATCCTTCTCCTTGCCCACGAGGCACTGGCGCATCACCCGGTACCAGGGGCTGCAGTGAGGATCGTTGGTGCACAACTCACTGGCCTGGATGCAGTCTACCCACTGTGACTGAGCCTCACGTGCAAACCTGGTGCTTGAAGATCCTAGAGATTCGTTGGCCGAGGGCGCTAACAAAATTGAAGAACCTTCCAAGGAACCTAGAAAGAAGATTGGTTTAGAGATTACAGAGAGAATATACAACTTCATATGTGCGTGCATTTGATCATTTAAGAATGATGGTCATACTTTAATCACATATCAAGATACATATTAGGGTCTAATACCACTACACTAACTGATTTTCTTTTAAACTGCAATGCAACTATTATTCTGTATACATTTTAGCAGACTTAAGATTACATTTTTGTAATATGCAAAAATGCTAATTATAACATATGCAATAGCATTTTGACTTCCACTCTGTATACATTTACATGGGTGTAATAAAGGAATTTTCGAAATTAATTTTCCTTCAACTTGGTATTCTGAGCCTTCCTGCTTCTTCAACCCTAGATTTTATAGTTCTCTAAGACTTTTAAATTATAATAAGTGATTTAGAAAGATTACTATATCGATTGATCTGATGTCTGTTTAACAACTTCTCACATTTTGAAACCAAATAAGCAGAAAATTGGGTTTACGGCGATTCTTCTGAGCAGAGAGTGTGACTTTTACAATGTCCGGGATGCGAACCCACCGGTACATGCAATGAAAGTACACAGGTTTGGTGAAATGACAAGAGAGACCCCTTGTGATGACATTGTGAATTGAACAACCTAGAGCAAAGGGTGTGCTGGATCGATTATGTGTGCTAAGGCTATGTTATATAAAAGTTCAATAGACAAAATATTAATAATGTCAGTTTGTATATTTTCAATCATGTTACGCAGTTTTATGTAAACTGTGAATATTTTGAAGGTTATAAATTTTAATGTGAACTTGGATCAAAATTTACTGGATAAAAAAGTCAAATATCTAATTAACAATCTACAAAATAATTTTTAAGTTACAACAATGATCATGTGTATTTTTGTAAAAGTATGGGTTTGAAGTTCAAGATAAATAGGTGTCAATATTTACCCGCTCATAAGTACATTCGTTGTCATGTTTTGCTATAATTGACACCAATAATTATATAACTTAGTCGATCAGCTTTTACCATTAGAACTTTATAGCTGTAATGAGCGAATTTACTTTAATCTGACAAAAAAAAACTCTAGCTGATAAAAGTGTCCGTATTTCAAAACAGCTTTACCTTACAATTCTTACGCTTCCATGATTCATTAAAGAAACAAACAAATAGATATATATACATTACAGATATCAAAATTATGCTCCACTTCTTACCTATGAGCACAAGAAAAATACAGACGCGCATCCGTCGTGTGCCAGACTTCATGTTGAGACGATAAAGGCTCCAATTAGACAAATATCTCCAGCTGTTGAAAGTTTAATTCCCTTTCACAGTTTCTTGGCAAAGTCTTACTTGGAGGACGAAAAGAGAATAAATATCCTAATTTATCCCCAAACTAATACGCATCTCCTAAGAAAGAACAAAAATCCTCGACGCCCCAAAAGATTTTAAAAAAACATCCACAGTCCTTTGCTTCTTACAGAGCAAGTCGAAAAAATTCCCTTATATCTGGAAAAACAAAGAAAATAAATTAGATGCAATCAATCAGTTAGTGAATCCATAAAAGCAGCTTCTCGGGCTCCGCTGCGCCGCGTTCATACCGACAAACTACGAAGACTTGATGTGTCCGCATTATGGGCTCAGACTGGCTGCTTCTCTTGCCCCCTTGTAGGTACTTAGTCCCATAAACTGTTCCAAAACTGCCACACGAAAATCTGTTATCTATGTCAACATATTAGAGGAGCTTGAAATAACTCATTGGAAAGTGCAACAACCCGAAGACTTTTTTTTCTATCTCTCTCTCTCGCTCCACTGCATTCCTTGCAAAGCTGTGCGCTCCTCTGGAAGGAGCGAACGCGTATTTTTCACTGACTGCACGCGTATCAAGGCGTCCAGAGCAATTTATAAAGGGGGGACGGGGTGTGGGGTCCAGCAGAGGGCGCCACGGGAGGGCGTTCTCACTGAAAAAGCGTGGCGCACACTGTTCCCGCAGATACCCAAATATTACCCTGCGGAATGTTATTTGCTGCTGATGGGTGGTGGTAGTGCCGGTGAATCTTGGCATGTGGAATCATAGTGACCTCACACATCCCATGCAATGCCTCTTTGATTTCATGTTACACTGCTCTTGGGATTTTTAGATAAATAAAACATTCTGTAAATATTAAAGTATTGGAAAGGTTTAAAGCAGACTTAGATTATGAATACGTATCCAAGGGTTTCCAAATCAAACAGAGCTCCATTCTATCCATCATCTGAGAGTTTATCAAAAATCCAGCTGGCCATCTACGCTAACAGGCTGGGTAAAGAGCAAATCAGCGAGAAAAGCAGAAAATAGGCCCATGGTAAGGATTGGTGAGCTCTAAATGGCAACAGTCTAGCTGGAAGAATCTGGTAGTACAACTATTTAGTTAAATTCTCCAAAAATCTGGTCTTTATGAAGGACAGGCAAAAAGAAAAACAGACATAAAGTTGTCATTGCACCTAACAAACATGCAATACATGGTGGAAGTGCTCCTCATCCTTCAACGGTCCAAGCTGTTCCTACAGTGAAACACAGTAGTGGCAGCATCATGCTACAGACATGGTTTTTCTTGACATAAAAATGTAATCATAGATGCAACAGGGGAATCAATGGGGGTAAACACAGAATGACCAGAAGAATATCTGTTAAAAACTGCAAAAGGCTTATTACTTTGATGAAGAATTCCCTTTTAGTGGAACATCAGTCTTAAACACACAGTTGGAAATAAAATGAAATGGTTTTAATCATATTCGTGCATTGGATCATCTTGGTCCGATTAAAAACATGAAAAGTGTTGTTCACAGAAATTTTACTTCCAGTCTAATAAAGATTGAGCCAATTAAATATGAAGAATAAGCAGTTAGAAAATTGAAGATGGGTCCTTCTGTAGGGTTGAGTGTAGCCATGGAAGGACTGTAAACTAGGACTGAACCAGAAAAAAAAAAGAAACTGGTCAAACCTCTGAATCCCTTAATGCACAGCATATTAAACCTTTTTAATGGCAGCTCCCAGTAAGGAAGAGTCACAGCCAAAATAGAGGTATAAAAGCATGAGTGGAGCAGAATTATTCTTCTTTGCCTACAGCTTTCCCCTGGCTGAATTGGGGGACACATGTGGGAAAATCTTTACCTCACTGACTGCATTTTTTTAATATAAGGTTCCAAAATAGTTTGTTCTGCTGTTTGGAATTTGGTGAAGATACCGGAAAATACACAACCCGGCTTTCTTAGCTCCTTCAGAAAAGAATTTAAAGAATTATAAGTTCAACATGAAGATGTGGTGTCTCTGATAAGTTCGGCAGCAATTTTACATCCACTACCCGGAGGGAGAATGCATGGAGGGGGGGTTAGCTCTGCAATGCTACTTGCATGCACCAGTACGAGCAGACATTTGGCCAAGCCTCTAGACCTAGAACAGCAGCCAAGCAACTGACTGGCCCTGTTGGATGTCCTCCACTGTTCACTAGCACAAGAGTACGTCAAGAGGTTGTTTCTGGGCAGAGGAAATAGGTTGAACCAGTTTACATATTGTATATTTCTAGTGTTTTTTTTTTTTTTGCTTTGCTTTAATGCTTAAACTGATTCGGTGAGAACATGACACTGAGATTGATGCTGCCATTTTTTTAAAGAGTCAATTTACTCTTTTCTGATAGAAAACTTCATTTCTCAATATGTCTGTATGATTCAATTGAACTTTCTCTGTAAAGAGCCATGAGATGACGCATTAATGAAAAACTGATTTAAACGGAGTTAAACCCTATGCAGTTCTTTCCATTTGTGTTTTGGAACATATTCTCTCACTAACTTGCATAAACTATGTCACAAAACTCATCTTAATGTTTTAAATTATTTCTCTGTTATATCAGTTGCTAATGCTTAAGTGAAAATTTAAGCCATGACAGGCTCTCTCTGTTTCCTTTCGATCAGCCTTAGCAAACCCCTAAAATATTTATATTTTTTGTATTATTATTACTTAAAGATACATGCTGGATATAAAATGATGCTAAACCATGTTGCAGCCAGAATTTTTTTTGTTGTCAGCTGAACCGCTAACCTCTGATGTGACCTTATTATGCTGTCTCTCCATCTATCACTTCATTGTATTTGCTTGTTAACATTATATTATGTTGAACAACATTAATGATTTCCAATTCAGCAAAAAATTTTGAAAATATTGTCTTCTAAAAATAATGATAAGAATAATAAAGAGCTGCTTGACTTTAATTCCTAATGCTCAGTTGGTGCCCCGACTTGATCATTTGTTAATAATTGCTAATGTTTTAATAATTACGCTTAGCACTTACTAATGGTTTTTCATAGCCAAAGCAAACATATTGTTGTTGCACAGGAGTAGATATGAATATATTGTAGAGACATACCTCAAAACGCATAAAGGTATAGCTCCAGGGATAAACATGAATGGAAAAATACACAATTCAAAATTTTAAGTGATAAAATAAACATTAAAACCATATATCATTTCTCTTCCACTTCTCTGTTGTCCACTGCTTAGCTGTTTCGCTGCACAATTCCTGTAGAAATCCTTTAACATCAATTGATGCAATGTTGCAAAATCTGAAAACTTTCTAAAGTTTTCTACTACAGTACAACATAAAAAACTTAACTTAAAATAGGGGCTGTTATATTATTAGGAATTTATCAAGGGCATTTGGTGTATTCATACCTTGTGCGGAGATTCGAAATTTTCGCCTATACAACATTTGCAAATGATTTTAGGCATGGAGTTTAAAGGTGGAGACAGCAATAACGATGAGAATGTCACAATTCATTTTGATGATAACTAAATACTTCATATGCCATCAGTGTTCCTCCACATCAGTAGATAAAAAGAAAAAAGAAAAACTAATACAATGTCTCATTTCATAGAGCCTAAATTGGCTCAGAGGAAATAGCAAAGTCCACAACCAGCTGAAACTGCCATTTTTCAGTGTGGCTTTGCATCAGACAAAATTACTTTGTTGCACATGGTTGCTTAAATCCTGCCCAGAATGTCATAAATCTTTACAAATCTTGAAAACAAAGTCTCCATTTGGATGTCATGACAGTGACAAACGGCATGGCCACTGGCTCATAATGACGTTTGACTGTCAGCCGGGCTCTCGTCCAAGAGGGAAAAGAGCTCACCATTATAATGCCAACATCAGCCTCATTCTGCCTATATTGGCCCTGGCTTGTAGTCGTCCCCTGAGTTTGAAGTCGCTGGATTATGAGCATCCTCCCGCCCTCATGAATATCCTTGAAGTGTTGAGAAATCATGCTGCATTTACAGGTATGGCATTATCTGTAGCTTTTGTGAATGATATGTGCGTATCCATCAGATGAAGAAGCTTAAAAATGCAAGAATAATTCAGAAGAAGTTGATAAGATGCTCAGATAATCTCTTAAGAGTTTGATGCAAAACAAATAATACAATTAATTTTCAGATCAACTGTCAACTGAAAGTGATAGAGCAGAATTTGAAGGATTCAAACTAAATATTTACCTGTAAAAATATTTATACCCCACTGACCATTTTTTTTTTTTTTTTTTGAGCTTTTTACGGCACTAGTGGCTCGTTTTTCTGACAGTAGGCTGACAGGAAAGG
>JAUZNJ010040340.1:0-10403 GCA_034780135.1 Jordanella pulchra | reverse complement strand
TGATATATTTAAACAAAATCTGTGTTTATTTTATGTAAACTCCTGGTGTTGCATTATGCAATGATACTGTTCCTTGACTTTAAGACATCACCTGCACTCCATGAAGCAGCACGGTGTTCCTGGCTCTTCTCACTGATGCCAGGCTGGTTGAGGCAGCCTGTGCTGTCATCATGATCTTACAGTAGGTGTAGAGCAGCGTGAGGGCCACAAAGGAGAGGTACAACCCATCGAACACACAGTTCTTGTAATAGATGGAAGGATCAGGGAAAAGAAAAGAATGGTCACAAAAAATGGCCTTCTGGAAGAAACTTGAAGGCTCCTTGAAAATAGTGATGAGGAGGTCAGTAATTGGAGGGGTGGCAGCGAGGATGAGGATGACCCCTATGAGTAGGAGGGTGCGGGGCACTGTGCACAAGTTACTGTAGCGCAAGGGGAGGCAGATGGCGATGAAGCGCTCCACAGCCATGCCAGCTAAGATGAGAGGGGTGAAGCGGGTGGTGAAAACAGCTGTCATCACCTGAAGATGGTGTAATATATTGTAGAGGTGGTCAGAATAATAACACAGAAAGGTGAAGATAGTCTATTTTTTAGATTTTGATCACACACTTGCTGCGGTTTGTAATGTAATTTCACTTTTTCTTAAAACAAAGTTTCTCTGTTGTAGGAGCCAGAGACATTTTTATACATATTGTTGTTAAAGGCTATAATTAGAAAGGACTTATGTACTTTACCATTTATACAAGACCAAAATAACATAGCATTGTGTAATATATAATAAAGGAAAGTTTTTTTTCACTGAAATGGCTTGTTCCTATTTTTCCTTCTTTTCAATTGTTGTGTTTATTTTTCCTCATATAACTTCAAATATTTTGTCATGTAAACACTTAAATGAGGAAAATCAGAGTTTAAATTTCTCCATAAATATTTAGCTACAGCTGCAAAGGCAAAGTTCTGTGGCACAAAGATGATGAAAAGTAGACAGAATTTACCGGAAGGAAACAGACTGAGACATTGATCTTTCTGAAGATGTAGCTGATCACATACAGGGTTGTCACGAGCGTGAGCTGCAGAGCGTCGTTAACAACCATGCAGATAAACATGATGTACCGGGAGTTCTCGTAGAAGAGACTAGGGTCAAAAGACATAAGCTGAGAGAGAGATGGACACTTATGTGTTCCTCTTAGAGAGACAAGATAAGTCAAATTACTGATATGAAAATCACTGTCCTGTAATTAATTTTCCAAGTAAAAATGTGTTTATTTAACAATAAATAATAATTCCCCTAAATATTTCATTAAAATAAATTGTGCACATTTTTTCATAGTTTTGTCCTCATCTGTAGTTAAATCATAATATACATCACATTGTTTCTCTTATTTCATAATAAATTCTCAAATATCAAAGTAGCCTCCATACCTGTGCTGTAGAAAGGTGTGCACCATGCTGCTGTTGATGATGCTGAGGGTCAGCCACACCATCACAGCCACAATGTTTTTAGTCAGAGCATTTGAGAAGCTGTCTTTAGGCAGAGCCACATCACTCCCTGTCTGTATAGAGCTGTTATTACTCATAAGAAAAGCCAGGTGTTTGGCTCAATGTCTAAGGAAGCAAAGAGATAAATTTGTGTTTATATTTTGAAATCAAGTTCCATTTAATAAAAGCTTTAAAGATACGATTGTCAAGATTGCTGGTTATTACAGGGAACTTGTTGCAGTAGCAGCTAGAAAAACACTTTGACAAAACCTTTTTATAACCAATCCTCCAATAAACTTGTATTTTATAAATAATTCATTTATACAGGAATTTGTAATTTAAATTTTTATAAAATAATTAGAAGCAAATAGGCGAGATTTATAAAATAGATCAGGTTCAGACACCTACCTTATGTAGAGGCTTCTAAAATTCATGTTTAAGACTCCTAAAAAGGACATGTCAATATGTTACTGTGTTGTTGAAGAATCAGTTTTATCACATGTTGTGAAACATAATTTCTTTTTCTAAAATAATCTTGACTTGAAAGCTGTGTAGATAAATGTAGTATAATTTATGAAAGTCGTACTCAAGAGCTTTGATATTCAATAACAAATAAAGTTATATACTCACATCTATAAACTGAAGACTGAACTCTCACTTTGAGATTGTGAGATACATCTTCGTCCTATTTATAAGTAGTCTGATAGGCTGAAGACTATGATGTAACAGGTTAGACTGTTGTTTTTTCCTCTAATAAGAATGAGCAGTTTGCTTTGTAATCCTTCAATAAATCTAGATAAAGGAATATCATGACTGAGTTTCCCTCCAATTTTCCAAACTTTGAGTAATGCATTCTGAATTTCCTGCAGTCCATTTATTCCCTTTTTATAAAAAGTGTGTGAGAAGGAATGCCTTGGGAAGCTGTAAAAGCTAGACATAATCAAAATATAATATTTAACATGAAAGAAGTCAAATTTTTTTTAGCATTTATTAGATTATGTTTAGGATTTATGAATTTCGAACCCCCGTTGACAGCTTTTTTTTTCATTCCACTTTCAAAATGAATGACAAAACATGTCAGGTGAAGAAAGTCTGTATAGAGTGAGAAAGGCTGATCTGGAAAGATAAACAAGAGTCTTTGTCCTGTGTTAAATGCCCATTAGAACACATATTTAGACTGATAAAGCATAAAGTACATTTTGTTTTCCGAAAGTTGGCCAACTGATTTAGTTTATCTTTCAGTGTTTTCTATTTGGTTATAAATTGCATTTATAGTTATTAATAAAATATGGACTCAAAATATTAAACATATTGTTGCAGACCATAATTTATAATTCATCATTTTAGTCAAAATTAATCTACAGTGAATATATATAGATAGTCATTTATAAATCTAATTAACAAATTCAATTAATAATTAACAATCATACCTAGGGATGTAACTTTTTGTGTGTTTGTGCTGAACTGAAAGATACACTACTCTCAGATCTGCACAACCCTGTACCGAATTGTTGGCGGGATTTGTTTATTTAGCAGCTCGTTTCATTAAGTCACTGTAGGACTTCAGAACCGGGCTGATGTGCTCTACTTTTTTAGTTATAGTGAAAAATCAAAACTGCATTTTGGATCAGCTGCAGCTGCCTAATGGACCTTTTAGGCAAACCTATGAAGACACTGTTGCAGTAATCATTTCTACTAAATATAAATGCATGAATGAGTTCTTATAGATCCTGCTCAGACATTAGTCCTTTAATTCTGGAAATGTTCTTCAGGTGGTAAAAGGCTGACTTATTAAATGCCTTTATGTGTCTCTGAAGGTTCAGGTGAGTCCATCATGACACCAAGATTTTGGCCATAATCAGTGGTTTCTAGCTGTAGTACCTGAAGCAGTGAGCTAACTCTGGATCTCTCCTCCTTTGGTCCAAAAATTATTACCTCAGTTTTGTTTTTATTCGGTTGGAGATTATAGTGCATCCACACACTTCTAAGCATCTAGCCAACGCTCTGATTTGTTCATAGTCACCTGGTGACATTGTGATGTAAAGCTGCTTGTTGTCTGCATAATCCTCAAAGTATTCCTTTCACTGCCCAACAATGTCCTCTTTCAAGGCCAGCAGCTCTCCACTCCCTTTGAAAACTGTGTTAGCGAAGCACTGCTTCCCCCTCCGGAGTCGGCGGATGGTTTGCAAGAATCGTTTTGACGCCAGCCATAAGTCGGTCTCCATGACCTCTCCAAACTCCTCCCAGGCCAGAGTTTTTTTCTCTGTAACCACCCTTACTGCTTCAGGAGTCACACAAGTCAACCGAGCTTGATATAACTCCTTCTTTAGCTTGATGGCATCCCATACAGCCAGTGTCCACCTCCGAGTTTAGGGATTGCAGTTGTGATGGGCACTGCAGACCTTACGGCCACAGCTCCAAGCAGCCGCATCTTTACTTGCTTTTATGCTGTAAACTTCATCTCCTGTTGAAGGAGAACTGACAGGCCCACTAATGGACACTTTGAAATGTGCACGTTTTGCAGTGATAAGCAGACTAATCAGGTCTCTCTTTGGTATTTATGACTTCCTTTTAGCAAATTCTTTTAGTTTTCCAATGTAAATGACAAAAGTTCTTGGATGTAAGCAGATGACCTGTGTTATCCTATTTTAAATTTTAGAAACTGTGCTAGAGCTAACATTCACTATTTCTTTGTTTCTCTTGTTGCAGCAATCAATTACTATTCATTTTCCAGGTTTAGAAGCCGGTTTGTTATAATGCCATGTACGAAAGAGCTGATTGCCCTCATACCTTTGTCTGGGGCCAATCAGGGGCCAATTCATAAGAACGCAAGTAGTGTTCTTGCCAAGTACTGCCTTGTTTCCATTGTCCTCTCACCAACTACGTACTAACTTGATAAATGGGCCATATAGTGAAACTTACAAGCATAATGTTCTTGCCTCAAACAATCCAAAAACGTACTTTTATAAAACAATGGCTGCAGAAAAGAGAACATTTAGCTTAATACTTAATGCTCCCCTGAACTAGCTGCTGCCGAGGTGCATGCTGGGACAGTGGTTGTTCTGAAGAACACACAAATCTGCTCTGATGCATGCTCAATAAAGAGAGCAGGGCAAGAACAAAATCAGAGGATATTATCTGGTCTCGCTACTTTTGATACTGTCAGGGTCGTATCATTTCCATAACCAGCAGGTACCTCCTCATTCACTTTCAGAAGGGTAATTTTCATTACCATGACCAATGACATTATTATTTTATGTAGAAGCTTGTCGAAGTCCTGTATGGGGAAGGGACCCATCTTGTGCTGACATGGACTTGTCCTTCTCTCCAGTGTGATTACAATAAAATGAAAGTATTTAAAAAGTGGTCCAGCTGGAGAATCCTTGAAAAGTTTAGTTTTGTTCAACTTTCTGTTGCTTGCTGTGAGACAAGAAGGTAAAAAGTAGTGTAATAAAATAAAGCAGGGAGCAAGAGAGAGATGTGTTTGAGCAAGCAGAGAATGTAGAAGGTCATTACCAAGTATTTGTTGGATCACAATGTCTGATTTAATGTTTAGAAGTTATATAGTTAGACAAACATTGTGCAAGTTCTGGTGTTTTAAAGACTAAAATACATAAAAATACAAATACATATAATGATTACAAAATCTTGTAAAATAAACACTTTTTCAGAATAGTACATATGTTAGTGCAAAGTTAAGAACTTCCACTTACAAATTGCTCAAGCTCATGGTGGACAGAGTAGCCAGGAAGTTTACTCAAGCAGGAGTAGATAGTTTTCTCATGGATATTACAGAGAGCTCAGATAAGTCACAGCACAGTCTAGTTAACAGGAGAATATTAGGTTAAGTAAAAAAGTATATTACAGTAAAATAAGCACTTAAAAAATACTTTGGTAAAATCTAACTGTGTAAACGGAAGTAGTAGCTACCCACCTTTGGGTGTAATCACCTATAACAGCATTTAGATGAATCACCAGACCTTTAAGTTTTTTCAAGGTTTTCATATTCATTTAGCTTTGAAGGACATATTTTAAAAATGATCACAAAATCTGTATTCTTGGTCCTAACTGGTTAATTATAAATATAAATCATAATTAATATTACTAATAACTTGTTCGTCTTCATCTTTATAATCACACTTGTAGGTTTTGCTTTGGATTTGATATTACTATTATTTTTAAGTTATGCTTAAAATTAAATATTTTATGCTTAAAATTAAATATTTTAATTTGATCATGTATTCTAAGGATGCTGGTGGAGGACTGAAAATAGTTTCACTTTGCATTTGCTGTTAATGAATAGTACAATTTCTTTACTAAATGTAACTACTACACATTACACAGTGTTTGAGAAAAATTCATTTGATAAAGAAAAAAATTCTTATGGAACATTTTTATAAGATTTAGTAAATGATGTATATATATTACAAGACTAATTAACAAAATTAGAAATTCACAGTCCATTAATGTTACTGTGGACCTACCTTACATAGTAAGTGGCATTTTAGATGTTTTCTAAATGTTTTATCCCTTATACCATAGATAATTGAACTAATAGATCTGGGCAATATTTGGAAAATAATATAACAAGCAAACAGAGCATCTGTGTAATATTTGCGAAACCACTGCCACACCATGTCTTTCAACAAGTGTTCTGCATACATTGCCATACACAAGAGAAGCTGAAACCCATGAAGGATGATTGTGTTCCTCGCCTTTTTAGCATCTTTACTTGCTGTTCTTGCTGTGAATAATATCCGAAAATAAATGTAAAAGATAATACACCAAACTAGAACTAGATACACAATATAAGTAATATTTCTCCTCTCAATGATTCTGGGATTTCGGAAAGCGGTTTCCCTGAGGCAAAACACTCGTAATTTAAAATAGTCCAGTGATTCTGTGGCCAAAGAAATGAAGAGATCAGGGAGAACAGACAGCAGGCTTGTGGTCCAGATTAAAGAAAGTAATATCCGTGTTTTCTTGATTGTACAAATTTGAGGATGACGGAGGGGCATGCAGATGGCAATGTAACACTCCACTGCCATGCATGCCAGATTCAGAGGGGTGTTTTCAGTGGTAAAGAGGGCAATCAGTGTTAAGATGCAGCAGACAAACACAGGTAGTGTGAAGATAGTGTAACTAATGATGAAAAGTGCAACAGTCAACAACACTTGGATCATGTCATTGATCACCAGGTGAACAAACAGGATGTACCGAGGATTTGTGTAGAAGATCTAGAAGACAAAAACACATCTGATGTTAGCAGTTATAGAAGTCATTAAGTAAGTGGTAATGTTCAGTTATAGCAAGCAATTTTAACGATAAACCTCTATGTTAATGTCAAGCATTACTCTTAAGAAGTGACAGGAATAATTCTAAATATAAAGGGTTGCATGGTCCAGTCATATATCAAAAATTAAACAGATGATATTAATCAATCAGTAATGTAGGGTTTTGAAAGTTCTGCCCTCTTTCTGCCTGATATGTCCAATTACAATACTATGTTTTATACAAGTTTTTTTTGTTAAAGTTGTTGTTCTGTGTTTGGAATGTAACTTTTGTTGACTTAAGCTGCTAAGGTAACTTACTCATTACAATTTTGAATATTTTATTGTTTAAAAAAATAGATATATTTTTTTAAATAATTTGTATTTCCACTGTTCTATTGTTGTACACCATAAGAATTCTAGAGGTTCACTGCTCATTGGGGCTGCATGTTGGAGTAGCACTGCTTGATTAATTCTGATATTAATTTTAAAAGAACTTCGGTTTAGCCTTTTGTGAATTAAAGTACATTTTTCTGATGTTTTTTTTTAGCTTTGGTGTTCCATGCTGCTCAGCTGAAACATTTTTTGCTAATATCTTTTTCTTTTTGTATATATTTTATAAAACATAACAATTATCACAAGTTTTTTTTTTAAAAACAAAGAATCAGCTCATTATACATATAATAAGCTGAAATATTACTTTACCTACTTCCAAAAGTCCCAGTTGAGTTGGAAAAAAAGGGACAAAGGATACAGAGCAGGAGCAATGAGAAGATAGAGAAGAGGACGATTCATGCCATCTCTTCAGTCAATCATTACAGGCAATATGAGATCTTTAGCAAACACTTTAGAGGATCTCCAGATTCTAGCATTGACCAAACCAGAATATCAGGAATACATGGCTGCAGGATCATTTCCCTGGCTCCAGAGCTTTCTGGCCACACAAGCAGAATGATATTTAATTAAACCTGGAAAGGTTGAGGAAGCTGGGTTTGCAGTGTTTGTGGATAACATAAGGTGTTGTTCAGGACATGTTACTGTGAAGTTACTGTGAACCCTCCTTTTACTCATAGCTTCCCTCATTCAACTAAATTTTTTCATCATATACCTCTGCCATGGATCCTCCTGCTTCAATGCATTTGCTCTCAACCAGATCAGAAGATGGTGCTGCTCTCTCCTCCTTTTAACTGTCTGTCTGTAGATGTAAAGTGCACCGGCAACTGGAGATACTGAATCCCAATAAGGCCTGTCCTGATGTTGTTAGTCCCAGAGTCTGAAAGCCCTGTGAAAAGCAGCTCTCTGGGATTCTATAGCCCCCTGCCATCCTTAACTCGACCCATGAGATGGTTAACAATAATGTGAAAGATCTCCTTTCTTATATCAATACCAAAGAAATCTCAGCTAACAGTCCTCATGACTACAGACTTGTTGCCCTGATATCTTGGGGAGACTCCTGCTGAAAAGCAGCTATTAGGACCCTCTGTGGTTTGCTTAACAACATAGAGTTGGAGTTAAAGATGTCAAAATTCAAATACTTCAATAAACTCATGGCCCTTCACACAAGGCACACAGCACTGTGAGGATCATATATTTTTTCTGTTTATGTAGTGCATTTAAAATTATTCCACCTGATTTGCTTTGTCAGAAGACACAGGCGGAGGCCTCAACAGTCACCTGGATCAAAGACTACAAGACACAACTGTGAAGCTGTCTGTAAAAAAGGGACAGAGCAGACTGGACTTCTTAAGAAAGCTTTGGTCCTTCAGTGTTTGCAGTAAGATACTGCATATCTTCTATAAGTCTGCTTTGGAGAGTGAGACCTCTTCTGCCATCATCTGCTGGGGTAACAGCATCAGAGCAAATGACTGAAAGAAGCAAAACAAGCTGATAAAGAAGGCCAGCTCTACTCTGGGAAATCCTCTAGAACCTCTGCAAACAATTTTGCAAAGAATAATTCTTAAAATGAAGAACTTTATGGACAACATTGAGCAGAAGGTCCTGTTTGCTTACAGCTATTAACATGTACAACAATTTATTGAAAATAACCCTATGAGTTGAGAAAAGATTCAATTGCCCTTTGGGATATATAGAACATTTCTAAATTGAACGGAATAGGAGCATTACAAACGCAATCTTAAAATGCTCTTAATTTACGAGAGCTTAAACTATAGAAATACATTTACATTTTACACTTATATTTGGAGTAAGTATCATTTCATATTATCTAATTTTCTTGAAATAGAGGTGGTAGTTCTTTAAAAATTGTCTCAGTTTAAAAGGAGATAGGACAGAGGCTCTGTACTGTGAGTATGTGTTAAAATGTCAGCATACTTATTTAAGAAAATAGCTCAAGCAAACTAAAGTTGACTTGTAGTTGGACCATAAACATTTTTTCAAGATTTACTAAGATAGACTTGAAATTTCCTTGAAGTGAAAAGAATGATAAAGTTCTCTTAATAAACATCAAATAATTCACAGGTTTTGGTGTGATTTTAGGTCCCCTTAACTCCAGTAACCCTAAACTTAATCTATTTCAAGCAAAACGCCTATTTTGCTAATAAAGTCCACATCAGTAAAATTAAATCACAGTATAAATCCAGCTGTTCTGTACAGACATCCAAAGATTTTTAGAAGATGCTTGAGAAGAAACAGAACAATGACGATTCAGAAACAAAGCAAAACAAGTTAGTGATAGGGTTTTTGAAAACCCTAAAATATGTTAGGTTACATAAATTATCCCAAGCTTTAAACATGGAACAGCTAAAATAAATGCCATAGCTATAAAACTACTTAGATGTGGCAAGACGCATAGGACTGTGAAAAGAGAGCTTTTCTCAGGGTACCACCTAAAAGGCCCATGAAAATTCTGGAGGAGCTACAGAGATAATCTGCTGACTTGAAAAATAAGTTTTACACTCTTCAAATCTGGCCTTTATGGATAAGTAGTATTAAAAAATAGTGGTATGAATAGAGATCAAAATCTAACATTGTATATCAAATTGAACCATCCATCCACCATCTACATGGTCAAGCACTGGGATAAAGCATCATGTTTTTGGGAGGCTCTTAATAAGGATATACAAGAAAGCTGATCATTGTTACTGAGAAAATGAAGGCTGCTAAATGCAGAAAAAAAACATTGGAAACCTATAAAACTCTGGAATTGGGTGAAGGTTTAATTGCCAGAACAGAAACAACCCTTAACATACAGCAAGAGCTAAAGTGTAAGGTTTTAGTCTTATCTCCATGCTGTATAATGAACAAGTAAAAGTGCCAAACAAAAATCAAAGGAGTCTCTGTAGCAACACCAGAAATTCCAATTTTCACCATCTAACTTATGTAGGACTGCAAACAAGAACTAGAAGCTCATAAAGACATACCTCACATTATTTGCAATTGCAGCTGTAATTGAGCAGAACTGCAAATTATTAATTTAGAATGAATCCTTCTTTTTTAGTTATTAGTTTAGAATATAGCTTAATATCATGTATTATACACATCACATTTATACATTACTTTTTCTTGGTCTGTCTTATATAAAAAAAATAAATATTGATATTGTATTTCTTTCTTTCTTTTTTTATTTCTTTGTTTGTTTGTTTCTTTCTTTCTTTCTTTCTTTCTTTCTTTCTTTCTTTCTTTCTTTCTTTCTTTCTTTCT
>JAUZNJ010040339.1:0-10403 GCA_034780135.1 Jordanella pulchra | reverse complement strand
TATATATATGTGTGTGTGTATATTTGATAATAAAAATAATAAAAAATACCAATATTTCTTGCCTCTCTCAGTGTTTTTGAATAATAAAAAGTGGCATATGTATTTCACCACACCTAATCTATCTAATGGAAGCATATTCAAGTTCTGGGATTGTATCCTTAAATGCCACCAATTACTAAATATCTGCTACTGATTTAACTCCAACTTACCATTGCAGCTCTATCTCACTTTACGTCAAAGCACAATGGCGTGATGCTAGAGCAGGCGCCATGGTAACAAGTCAGTCTCGCACCACTGCTCTGACACAGCAGTGGCCGATGAATCATCATTCTGACGCGTTGGACTCTCCAGACTGGGCCAGGAGTGCTGTACTTTTACGCGCCCCGCTGCGTGACTGACAGGTCAGATGCTGTTTCGATAAGGCAGCCTGTGGAGAAGTCCTGAAATACAAGGCATTGGCTCATGTGGGAGCTTCAAGGAAATAGCTCGGTCTTCTTCTGATAATCGCTTAATTACTAATATTTCTGCCACCAAATGCTACAGTTAGAAGCACAATTATTGCCGGGAAGAAAAATGAACAATGAATACATAAACATTTTAAATATAAATACCTTTGATTTTGACCACAAAGAACTTTTTCTTCTACCAATTTTTTAAAATTTAGATTTTCTTTTTTCAATAGTGATATATTATGATGCTCACCTATCAGCTCCTTTTTAATAGTTAATTGGTCAACTAAATACTTGCTATTTTTTCAGTTTAAGTTGGTAAGAAAATCAGAATAGGTCAAGATCAAAACCAGCTTGTCCAGAAAAATTAAACAACAAAAATCTGTTGAGACGTTATCCTTCTGTGTTGCTACTCATATAAAGAAACATTTAGGTGGGATTTTGCAACTTTAAAAACAAAGAACATCATACAATGCTAAATACCATCTATCTAGCTGTCTTACAAACAGTGTTTATGAATTCCCCCAAAAGGGCACATGCATAATGGATGTTCTTACAAGCAGTTTTATTTATAAAACGCATGTAAACAACTACGTACGCATGTATTAAACAAACTTCTTTCTTCATGGTTGTAGCTAGTAACATTAGCAAAGCTTTTTCAGGCTATTCACTGTTCTCTTCAAGAATTGAATCCTTGCTTTATATCCAACAGGCATCTCTGCCATCAACTGAAAACCTCATAAGCACAATGGTAAAAGAAAAGACGCTTAATAGCTGATGCAAACTTATTAGAAATGTACACTTAGGTTCATAAATATTTGGACAGAAACAGCATCTTTCATATTTTGTATGTTAAGACAGTGAATGTTGAATAAAACAAGTCAGATGTAGTTAAAGTTCAGACTTTCAGTGTCACCCAGTAGGTTTAACAACACCTTTAAATAATATTTAAGGGAACAAAATAGTTTTTCAAACAAATTCCCTTCATTTCATGGACTTAATATAATTTACCAAATTAGATTACTGAAAATAAAATGCTAATTCCTAATACTTGGTTGAAATCGCTGTGATTATTGCCTGATGTCTTGAGTTTGTGGATGTTGTTTCCTCATTTCAAACACTCTCCCAGGCATTTCCTGCAGCAGTTTTCAGTTGCTGTTTATTTGTGGGCCTTCATGTTTGAAGTAAATTTTTTAACAAGTGAAATACATTCTCAATTGGCTTGAGAATTTATTTCCCTGACCAATGAGTTTGGCTGGATTTGAGTACACATTATGTCTCTGAATAGCTCAAAATTCATCTGGCTGCTTTTGTCCTGTATCACATCATTAATAAACACTAGTGAGCCAGTGCCTCTTTCAGCCCTGCATGCCCAAACCATCACACATCCTAACATCTGGTGGGAGTTGGATCATCTGCGTCTTTCCGTCATCCTGGCAGAGGTCGATCTTGGTTTCATCTTTTTAAAGAATCTTCTTCTAGAACCGTGGTCCAGCCTTTTTATTCTTGAGACTTATGAGTTGCTTGAACCATACAGTGAACCCTCTGTATTTACTTTCATGCTGTCTTTTCTGTGTGTTAGATTTGGATAAGGATACACCTACCTCATGGAGCAGGTTGGAGGCTGTGAAGCTGTTTCTTTTCACCATTGATGCTATTCTGTAATCATCTACCACTTTTTTCCTCTGTGGGTGTCCAGGTCCATTTTTCAGTTGATGAGTTCATCAATGCTTTGTTTCTCTCAGGATGTACCATACTGTACTGTCACTCCTATAATTGTAGCAATTTCTCAGTTAGGTTTAAGTGTAAGGGTGGCTTTTTTTTTCTCCTGCACAGAGAGCTCTTTTGACTGCATGTTTGAAAGCAAAATCTTTCAGATTCAAGCACCACACCTCAAATCAATTCCAGGCCTTTTATCTACGTGACTGAAGCTGACAAAACAAAGGAACTGCCCGCCATCTGCCCATGAAAAAACCTTTGATGTGATTGTCTAATTACTTTTAGTCCTTTTGAAAAAAATACAATGTTAATGTGGATACCCTCAAATTAAAGCTGGAGTTCTGGACTTTATGCCCATGTCTATTATAACTATTATAAAAATGTAAATATAACTTGAATATGTTAAACAGGTAAAAAAAAAAGTTATTTTTGTCTTTATATTTCTGTACCTAAGTGTCTGTGTTCAACTAAAAGTAAGATTTTCTTTCAAGCCTTACGTTCCTTAATATAAACTGTAAAGTTAATGTTAGCGCTGCTCATATGAAGTTATAAATTTCAAACTTATCATCATTTTAGAGGATATAGCTACTGCTGTCAACACATTTAAAACTGTGTTAAACAAAGGTAGGCTATCCAATGACCATTTTTGAATTTTTTTGAGAGAGCAACAGTTAGACGGAAGCTGCTTTGCTAACATTACTAGCGGCAGCTAGGAAGTAAACAGTCCTGTTTCAAGGGATGAGATTTTCTCAAAAGTTGCCAAATTTGGGCAGTTTACTTTCTTGGGTTGGTTGTGTCGCAAAGTGAAAAAAGTAGTGGTGAGGCTGTGGGCGTGTGGAAAGTGAACCTGAGCGCCGTGAAGGGGGGGTGCACTAATGCTTGTGATATACTGTATTCAATCTGAATGCCCAAAACGTTCACAATGTGTGCGAAGAGTAGTTTACATGCGTGTTTAAATAAAACTGCTCGTATGAAAATGTATCACTTGTCTGCCCTTTTGGCAGAATTCTGACTTTACTGTGTTGAATTTGAAAGCAGCAGTTTTTATGTCTGAATGCCTTTTAGAGTAAATTTAGTCTAATTTGAATGTTATACATGAAAATGAAGTCATTTCTAAGGGAAGACAGTCTTTCACAAAGATAAAACATTAAATGATTCCTATTTGGAAATTGGGTGACTGATGTTGTAAATGCTTTGTTGATATACGCAGAGGAAGAAAGACGATGGAAAGAGTAGCAAATAAAAAAAACATTCATCATAACTGAGATACAATTTACCACAGAAGAGCTTTTTAGAAACAGATTCAAATGAAGCGCAGTTAATAACCTTTGCAATGACTAAATGGGAAAGCACAGAGACAAGAGCCCTGCTTGTGATTAGCAGATCATACAAATCCTTGGGAATAAGTGTATTTCTTTCAAATAGGGTAAGATTAATTCAAATGTCAAACTGAGTATCACAGGTTGTTTGTTTAAAAAGCATGAAGTCCACTTTTTTCCCTGTCGTTAATCACCCTCTTATTTATCTGGGGATTTTCAGCCGAGTTTACTTTGTGCCTTGTTTGGCGTTTTATTCTCATAGGATTTGTTTTAAGCACTGCAGGTGAAAACTGTGAACAAAAGGACCATTATGGTAAATGCTTTTCCCTGATGCACCACATACAGCATTAAAGCTTATCTAGATTCCTCAGGCGGCTTTTTGATGCGTCTTTACCCACACATGGACATTAACACTCAAATACAGTCATTTCTGTTAGAGATTTGCTCTCTGTAACGTAAGGTACTATCATGTTTTTTTTTGTTTTTTTTCCCAAAGGACACATTAGCTTTTGGATTTCTTGTTGGATTTCCAGTGAGACGCCCCATCCAGCGTCATCATACTTTACTAAAAATTTGTTTGGGTATTATTGCAGTTTCTACCTGCATCAGCTCAGAAGAAGAATTATGCTCCAAATCTTAGTGTAAAGTCTTAAAACAACAATAAAAACATTTCAGCATAACATTTTATGGTTGCATGTGGTTTAGCTTGATCATATAGTCCTAAAGAAAGATCAAGTTTGAACATAAGAGTTAGGCGCCATAAGCCCAAAACCTCAACTTGACCTTTACATGAACAAAACTTCTGTTGGACTTCATCGTAAATTAAAAAGTAAATATTTAATCTTTTCCATTTGATACAATTCTCTTCTTTTGTGAACCCAAGCACTGTAGGAGGGTGGCTCTACTTGCATCCACTTGATTGTAAGGCATTTGAGGGCAGTTTTAAAAAGAACATTGAAAAGATGTGACTTAGCACATCCTTGCACACTAACTGGTATATTACCAAGTATTGTGATGGTTGCATGTTTTGGTATAACCTCCTTAAAGACTCGGATCATAGCCATGTAGACCTCATGCCAAATTTTTTAATTTAGGGCATGACCCAAAAATATGTGCCTGATTGGGCTCCACCAAACCACAGTTTCTCCAACACAAACTTGGTACATTGGGATCTATCTAAGGGACTATATTTGGATCTTGAAATATCTACTAATAATTTTCCATTTGTAAAACACTAGGGATTTTTGTAGTTTAGAATATGGAGTTTTTCTTGCAAAGATGTTTTTCCTCTTAGCATGTGAGAACCTATAGGTAAGTGTGGGCCAATAAAATAAGGAGAGGATATTAAAGTGTGTGTTTTAACCTTTGGGACTCTTATCTTGCTGTTAGGATGGAAATAGCTCTTTAGTTGGGCTCCAAAATCAGGAGGGTTGATTCAACTCATATACTGTGTTCGGATTCGTCGGCTGCGTCCTGTTGAGGCTGGATTATGGCGACGAACAGTGGTGAATATTGAAAATGCAGTTTAATAAAATAAAGTGAATAGTTCCGTCTGAAATTAATGAAAATATATTTTAAAAAGGTTATGGAGTCAGATATGTGGCAGCAATGTTTGGTTTATTGAAAGGGGTTATTCTGTGACTGTGTTAAACTGTTAAACTGGCTGATATTTAAACACAGATTCAAATATCTGTGCTGTGCGTGAACTACAGATCTGATGTCTGTGACCACGGTTCTGCTACTGAAGCTCATCAACAATAAAATTAACCAGCAGAACATTAGGAAGAAGTTCAGCATCCATTCTTTGCCTGATTTGTGCATCAACTGTCGCGGTTGCTAGGCGACAGAGCGTATCGCTAGACCTGTTTGAATCCATAACAAAAACTCTTCCGGCCTTCTTTTTTTCACGGTCCACGAAGGACCCAGTCCAGGCAGACCGGGTCCTTAGAACGCAGCCCATGAAATCGAACACAGCAATAGAGCAGGCTTCCTCAATTACCTGTCCATAAGAGAGGATATTGATAGAAAAAAAGTTTATCTTTATTTTAAATCCCAAATTTTTATAAATACATTTTTACAATTTTGGGATAATTACTGCTCTAAATAGGTTGCTCTTTCAACTAAAGGCATATTTTAGAGGCTCTATACTCCAGTTAACAATTAATCAATTACTAAAGTAGTTGAGTATTATTTAAATAACCAATTAATCATGATTAATCACATTAATTGTTTTAGCCCTACTATAAAACATAGATTTAGCATCACAAGGCCTTCTGACCATTAACAACAGGAAAGTGGTCAAAGGAAACAACAACTGAGAAAAATGGAGCTGGGTCTCGAACCCTCATTACACAGATTTCAGGACAAACTCCTTCCTCCTGAACCAACATACAAGTCAGCAAATCTGAAACCATGCACCGTTCAAGGCTACCGACAGTTGAAGTTGTCATGATTGGTTTCTTTTTAAACTCCGAGCCCACATGCAGAACACCAAGACAAGAGAGCATCAATCAGTAAAATAGAATTTATTTAAGTTAAAGAGGACAACGAGAATGTAGCGAAAGCCAGGTCCAGGGAGAAACCGGCTGGGACAGTCACTGAGGAGGGAGAGCAGAATGGTGAGTTCAAACAGAGTGGGAGATAGGAGATGCAGAAGCGAATGAGGTTTATTCTTACATTTAGGTTGAATGGTTCTGGATTTGGAGGGAGGTAGTGGATGTCCGGGGTCCGAGTTTCTCTTGTGGGCCCAAGAGCAACGGAGGAGTGCGGTGGGAAACAGATAGGTCGGTTCAGATTCATCGGAGACTCAGAGGAGCGATTCTGCTGCCAGTCGTGGGAAACAGGAGTTTCTAGAGAACAATGGAGAGTGGATTCTAGGAGTCCGGGCAACCAGTGTGTAAGATCCACGGCGTCACGAGGAGGAATATGAGAACAGGAAGGTAGCCAGGTTCGGCACGGTGAATCCAGAACTTCCAGAGGATCACCAAAAGCTGGCAAACACTCGGCGCCGAGGAACTGGCAGCTGCTCCTTAAGTACAGGGACTGATGAAGCTAGATGGGCAACACCTGTGCCACTGGGAGCCGCACCGCACTCCATTCAGGACCTGACGGCATTTGGTGGTGGAAGAAGGACAGGCGTTCAGGAAACAAAACCCACAACAGAATACAGAGGACTCCAGATCGTGACAGAAGTATGCAAGGCACTCTTACAGTTACACATGGCTATAGTCCTCCTTGTTCATTACAACAGATTTCATTGGTATATTTCTAGGAGTACACATCAAAACCAGATGTTGTGTTTAAGTCCATCTGAAGTGACTGTAACTCAGTCAAAGGTGTTACCATCTAACTACCTGGATTGATAAAGCTTGCAAGTTTTTAAATAACTCTAAAATCAACAACAATCAAATAAAAAAATATCAACACTGAAAAAACACTACAGGTTTTGCTTTGTGAGGCATTGACAGAGTACAGACTTCCTGACTGCTAGCTGACAACAACATGGGTGAATGAGCCTCGACCTTTTTGAAATCATTTGTGAAATAATTATTAATAAAAGAATTAGTGACTTGAGTATTTACTAATAATGTTTAAAAATGAAATTTCTTTTGCATATTTTCAATAAACCTTAAGAAAATAGTGATTACACTAGCAAGCATAATGAATTTGCTAAAAAATATTGATGCACAAGTTGGATTTTCACATATCTACTTCATAGTTATTGCCTGGTACAATTATTAACAGTAAAAACATATACAAGGGAGTAAATTAGAGTTTTTTGTGGTTAGTAACACATGGGAATTAGAAAAGCATAAAAGCAACGATGTATGGAATATTAAAAGGCAGAATAAACTGTTAAACTGTCACTGACTGCAGTTTTTGTGAACTTTTGTTTGTTAAATTATGAAGCCTTTTCTTTATTTATGAAAAAAATTCTAGGATTCTCAGCTTTCCCCAAAGCACGGTTAAACTCGAGGCTTCTTTTTGTAAAGCTTACATTGTTTTTTGCTCTCCTCTCTTGAGCTGGGTGTACTCCTACACTACAAGAATCCACCAAGCATTCCTGATATAATAACATTTCTTCTAAACTTTTTTGCACTTCTGTATTCATATTATGTAAAAAATGATCGTGGGTTAGAACATTTTAAGCCTCCACAAGGTCTCCATATTTGATGAGAGAATGTGGGAGAAAACGTGATCGCACAGTAGTAACTCTCCTCTGCTGCCTTGTCCTAATATTTCCACTAATTATTAACACCCTTCAGCAGTGAAGCATGGCCAGGCAGGGATGTCTCTCCCATCTTGGCAGCAGAGGGGATTGCTGTGTAATCGTTTCTCGTGATGTAGCTCTCTTTGTCTCTTTCCTCCCAGTAAGGTGATGTAAACCCATGGCTTAAGGTAAGACCAAATTAGCCCCATTCTCACTGTCTCTCACTTTCCCTTCCCTTCAGTCTGATTCTATACCTGTTAAACTGAGGATTAAAGTGCACTCGGCAGGGTGCAATTATACAGTGAGTATCGTTACGTCCTGGGTTAAACACAACCCTCACTCCCTGCTCACTTGTCTGCCTCTGCCTGCTGCTGCCTGGAGATAATTGTATTGCTGTCAGCCTTTGGTTGATGAGTTGCCGGTGTAATTGTTTTACGGTTTGACCTCTGGTTTTTCAAACAAGGGCTCTGGTCAAGGATCTGCACCAAGCAGATGAGGGATGAGATTAGGGCTGTTGTCCAAATGGGTTCCTGCTCATATTATAATGGTTGTTGGTGGAAAGATGAATACGTTCATCTTGTCATGCTTCATGTCTCCTTCAGTGTCTTCTTTTATTCTTTCTCTATCTTTACGGATGCCCCTTATTATGCTCATCCCTCCGTCGCTCAGTCTAAAACCAGCCTGTTGGTTAACAGTATATCTTTTTGAAACACTGATACAGACTGGATGAGGGGTATCACATCTCTCGCAGTAAGATAACCTACAGTAAGACCAAGGAACATAATTTGCTTTACAAAAGTTGCCTGAAGGTACATAGTCCAATTAGTTTACTTTTTTTTAAAATTAATTTTCCAGTAACTCACTCTGGTTGGATACAACGCTTTTTCTATGACAAAATGAATGACAAATTTATGTCAAATTATGGCGTGCTGATGGGGTAGTATCTGCTGTTTTTATCTTTCAAACTTTGTTTATTTTCTCAATTTCTAAGTAAATTGAGAAAATAAACAAACAAAATGTACCATTTCAACACCATGTGACCAAGATTGCGTTAGCGTGTTTGCGTAGATTTGGTCAACAAGCCAAAGCAATAGTGGCAAGCGAGTGAGTGTGCGACTCACAGGTTAGCTGTGATTAAAAGGAAAAGTCCAGGATCAAGGTGCAAAAAGACGCTTGATTCCAAGAGTAATAAAACTAAAGATGTGCTGGGAAAACCAGTCTGACCCCTGGAGTACACTAAAGGTGGAGCTTAAGTTCAGGAAGCGTTCTGATGTTGCTGACAAGTTGATAGATAGGATTTGCATTGCAAGGTTCCACAAACAGTTGCCAATGTACACAATTTATCTATGACCTTTAGTGCTTATCTTTTAAAGCTTATATTTAAATCTGAGTGGATAATTTCATTGAAAATGAAAACAAATTTTTAAAAAATCAAAGAAATTGACTGATGTTTTGGCCCAAGAAGATAAAGACAGAGTGGATGGATAACATTATAGTTTCTTATAAAAACTCTATAAAGCATACAGTGTACACAAGCTTTTAAAATCACAACTTTAAAAAAAGAGAAAAATGGAAAGTTTCTACTAAAAGCTTCGATTTTCCATGGATAGATTTAAACAAATAACAACACATCTGTTTATTTAAATCACTTGAATACTGAGGAAGAACAGGAGGATGTATTATTTTACTGAGGTTGACAGGTAGACAGTTGTTTTGGATATGCCATATATGGCCAGAAATTAAGTGCAGAACTTCTGGGAAGTTCTCATTGGTTCCTCACACATCACAAAATACCATAGGGCACTAGAAAGGAAAAAAATCTGCTATTACAAGATATTACAAGAACAACCTACAAGAACTCTGAAACTCTTATCACAGCACTATAAGAGAGAATAAATCTTTTTTTATGGTGCATATATTGGCCTGTAGACGGAAACAAAAAGCCAAATGAAGAATTATCAATTTCTAATAAAATATGATAGCAGCATACTAAGGAAAAAGTCTACTGTTTGATTAGAAGTGGAATAGTAAAGTAGGGAGTTTTCATTCATCAGTACCCAGTTATTTTCAGACGGGTAGCTCATTAGTGCATGAATTAGTAACACCTGACATACAGTGGGCTGCAGTGAGAAGTACCCTAAACAAACCCTTTTTTCTCCAAAGATTTATCACTAAAAGAAAATTAGATTTGAAAGGTAAACACGATTAGAAGGAAGTAGTTCATTAAATCCTAAAACTAAATAGAGAGCAGCTTTAGTCCTCTGGAGGGAAGCCTTTGGACAGTCGGTAAGTAAAATATTTTAGACCTATTCAGCTTACTTGGTATTTTGTTTCGATAGTAAGTATGTGCTGCAAAGAGGGCTAAGTTGGTGTGCATGTTATTGTCTTTATTTCATTTTCTTCTATTCCGTTGCTTGTTAGTTTGTATAGGAATTAGGATCCAGAGTACAGACATATTTGTTAGATAAAAGTCTCAGAGTTAAGTTCGTTACATAAACTTACATGATGTCCAGAATATCATATTCTTTTGTCATTCCACTTTTTAAAGAGCAAAACTTAAAAAGCTGCTGTTAGTTTCAAATTCACAAGTAACAAACTTCTAGCTTCCTGTCTTCAAAAAACAGCATTACCTTAACCCTTTACGGACGATGGGAGCGCCCGCGCTTCCAAATGCTTACATGTTTTTAAATGCCGGTAGAATTCGAA